>NDXB01008633.1:19714-32719 GCA_002631895.1 Agapornis roseicollis
TTATTTAAAAAAAGAACTTTTTTATTAAAAAAAAAAAAAAAAAAAAAAAAGAAAATCCATCTGTTCAATTTTGGGATTTTTACACTCCTGTCATTTGAGCATGTATCCTACTACCCAAACAGAATTAGAGAAAATCAAAACCTGATTCAGTGGTTGACTACTATCAAAAGATGGTTTTATCCGGCTTCTTCACAGGATAAAGACTATAAAGGGGATTTAGGCACAAAAAAGTGTAGTCCTTCCATTTCCAGTAGCATGGAGAATGCAGGCAGCAAAGCTACAGTCTAAGCAGGGTAATAGATTCCCTCTAGCCAGCCCTGCACACTCACACAAGCACATCTGCCAGCAGAGCCAGTGCAGGCACCAGCCAAGGACTGTTTTAAAAGCACAGCTTATGGAGCATTTCCTCAGACCAGATGCAAACCCCAGAAGAGGACTTCCTGGCTGGCAGGGCTACAAGTACACTCTGGCCTCAACAGCATCGCCCAGAGCAATGCCACAGACTGAGGACCATGCCAGTGGAGCACAGCCCATGTCCCCCTGAGGCTGACATCTCGGCTGGCCATGAACCCGCAGGTGCCCTTGCCTCCCTCTGCTACCAACCCGGGCCTGTGGCCAGTTCATTTGGCCAAATTTAAGCTACTTCCATAGCGTGCTCGGGAAAGGAGTTAAAATAAGACGGGATTGTGCTGCCTCCATTTCAAGAAGGTGGTGTCAGACACTGAACTTCAGGAAAACTCCCTCGGGATTGTTCAGGCTGGGAAAAAAAACGTTGTTTCCAGTGAACGCCTTAACTCAATTGATTATCCCACTTTAGTGCCAATATAGACACATTTTAGCCCCTCACACACAACACTAACAGGCCAAGTAAATGTTACAGAATAACACACTGTTGCCAACAGGGCTTTACTACATAGGCCATGAGTGAGCCTGAGATAAAAAAAGGTCAATTTTGCTACTAGACTTAAGATGAAAACTATTTGTAGGCACCCAAGCTATCATTATTGCCACCATTTATTGCTCATTTACATGGATTGTGCAAACATTTCAGCCTCCACATGGGTGCTACGATAACAAATATCAATGCTTAACTGCAGACATGTTAAAAACATGTTAAAAATGTCCTTCTCTTTCCTGTCCCGTCTTCTCTTGTTTTAAAAGAAGGTGGTGATTGCAAGGATTCAAACACATGCTGATAGTCTGTATTGATACGAGTTATATGCCAAGATGTGTTGCCCTCATTACCTACAGTTTTAACTGTGACAACTTTGGACAAAGTCAAACAATATCTTCTCTACCTTTATTAAACTGGTTTTTCTTGGAAGCTCCCTGGTTTATGATCTTTTGACAATAGACAACTTTGGAAGCTGCAGACCTGGGAGCCCTGTGCTGAGCATAGGCAAGGCTACATGAAGGCTGTCCATGGGCCTTCCAGGATGGCTACCACTAATGACAGGGATTTGGGACTTCTCTCTGGCCAGAACTAGCTGCCTGCCTTGGCAGAGGAAGAATCTTACTGAGCAGGTAAGTGACTAACAATCTGCATCTCCATCTCTGCTCCTTCCCCTCCTGCACACAGGGTAATCCTGGCTGCCTCGCTGCATTCACACAGCATACCACCATAAGAAATGAAAACCTGTAAAGGTGCCTCCTGCACTAGTCTGCTCTGTCGCTCTGATCTCTGTTCTTGTGAAGAACACAAGTGCAATATAATATGTATTTTTAACTGTTCAACAGGATTATGCTGCCAGGGCTGGCAGCAAATAAATTAAAAGCAAATAAATTAAAAGAGAGGTTGAAAGAATGAAAAAAGGCCTTTTCTTTCACAGAGCCCTGCAGCTGCAGGAAAGGAATTGAAACTGCTTAATCATAGATTCATAGAATGGCTTGGGTTGGAATGGACCTTAAAGATCATCCTGTTCCAATCCCTCTGCCACGGGTTGGGACACCTTCCACCAGACCAGGTTGCTCAGAGCCCCATCCACCCTGGCCTTACACACTGCCAGGGATGGGGTCAGCCACAGCTTCTTTATGTCTCACACCCCTCATAGTGAAGAATTTTTTCCTAATACCTAATCTCAATCTCCCTTCTTTCAGTTTAAAGCCATTCCCCATTATCCTGTTAGTTTGGTTCTCTTATTCCTTGTCTCCCAGCATACACCTTCCTTTTGCTACAGTTCACGAGACGTGATACTAACATTTCAGTAACACAGATGAAACACTTCTTAGCAAGTGCTGGCCCAGGAACTGATACAGACTTAAGTGATGTACACTCAACAGTCTTTTGAGCTATAAGCCTGTTTCTCGTGAACAATTTCAGGCAATGAGTAAGCCAGCACTGCTGGATCAATGCTCACACAGTCATGCTGCTGCTGCTGCAAACCCTAAAACTGAGGCCGTAGAAGGATTATGAACAACTAGACTCACCCAAAGGAAATTAAACTGCAACCAGCACCAACGCGGCAAACCTGTAGTAGGCCCCTGGTGAAGTGTTTTAACACAGAAGATGGAAAAATACTCTGGAAAAGTTACTCAGAAGTCCTATAAAATTGATACAAGTTTTATCAGGTGTCATGAACCATCCTGCAGGACTCAATGGCCACATGAAGTCCTTGCCACTGGGCAAAAAACTGAGAAGCTGCAGCAGTGTCATCCAAAGGAGTTGGAATTTTTATGAAGTTCAGGAAACCGTACAAAACCTGTAGGCTTCTGGAGAACTGCTCATGATTCTGCATCACTATTATATATCGACTGATAATATGTGTTGTTAAAATGTGCTTGTGTGTGTGAGATGTTCCAGAAGGATGCCCAGAACTGTTCATTCAACAGAAGACTCAACTTTCTGAAGAAAACAGAAGTTATTCATTAAAACACTTCTGAAGTTCTGAAACCTAATTGCTGATACACTTTCTAAGATGACTGCTCTGTCTCACTCGGGCATAGACACCCATATGTCCGTACATCAACATACTAGATCTGTTTCTCAAGTGAGGCTTATCACTTTACTTGTGTTCTCCACCTCCTTTTCCCATGTCAGCAGTAGTGTTTGTGTAGCTGCATGCTGGACTGCACTCTATTGAATTTGACCTCCCGCTTCCCCAAAACCAGGTAAATGTTCATGCTGGACAGAAGTGACTGGAATAACCTTGGCTTTAGGGTACTCTCCACCCCAGTACTTGAAGCATTAAACACAACTAATTGCTACCATTAGCTTTATTTAGAAACCACGCTGCTCACTGGTGAAAGAGGAACCTCATCCTCATGCCCACACCGAGTTGTGTTCTGTGGTATTATTTAAAGACAAAATGTACAAGCTGGCAGCTCAGCTGTATGTCAAATGACAAAACTGGGTTCCCTTTTTAATAGGCACTGGACACCTGCAGAGCCTCCCTGAGTGCACCGAAATGTGTAACAGGCACCTCATCAACCAGGGCCAGTCTTTTCTTGCCTGCCTTCCACAGGCAGTCTCACTGGTGTCAGTGGAAGCATTTGTTCAACTGCAGGGAGCACACTTTGGTAACAAATGTGTCCTTCAGTGTCAACAGCAAAACAAGCCAAATTAAAATTCATGACCTGGAGGGCTGGTACCAAAGCCTTTCTCTCCTTGCAAGGCTCTGGCACACAGCAAGAACACAGAGAGCTGACATGAAGATGTCTGCCCCTGATTTGAGCAGCGCTCTCCGAGGCTGACACCAGCCTGATTCCCATGTGGATCGGGATCATTCCTGACTGAGCTACCAGTTCAGGAGCATCTGATATGTTTCGGATTTTCTCCCTATTCAGGACAGCAAATTCACCACACAGTTAAACACATGCACAGTGGCAGAGGACTGATGGGATTATATAGCAAAAGAGTTACTACATCCACTCATCTTTCAGAAATGACCTTGATCAAGGTCAAAAATATTGGAAATGCAGAGAAAAAAATGCACTGCCAATGCCCCTGTGGTGTCAGTTCTGTGAATAAAGGACCCCAGTGTTCACTGCTGTCATTTCTGTAGCTGTTACCAATGCAGAAAAACCCAACTTAGAAATAAAAAGCCCAAAGATGCTGTGATAAGCCTTGAGTCTCCAAACAGTTCCAACAATTAAATATTACTCTAACTTTAAAGGTTGTAATTTAAAATTAATCTTCAAGCACTGCTTTAACAAAAAATGGCTTTTCCTGTGAAAAATCAGGAACTCCATCCAAGTCAAACACTTGTGAAGAGATCTTGCCACTCTCCACTGCAGTGCTGAAAAAAATGCATTAGCAGAGATATAGGTTGGCTTCCTCCCCCTTTTCTGCTCATTACCATCAGTTTTGAGAACTGATTAGCTGTGGTTGTTATTCATTAGTCACATCTCTAAAATCTGAATTATAAACACCTCTGTGAGGTCTTATTCTAATCAACCTATTTTGAGTCTTGCAATTAATACTAACACCAGAAAAATAATTGAACAGTGTACATTTAAAGACCACCCCCTCTTCCCACAAAAATCCAGGCTCAGATTTGCATGAAAAGGAAGACTAAAATGAGAATCACAAACCCTGCTATCTCTGCTCTACACCCTTCTCCCATGTACACTGCAGCCAGTTCAGGTGGTTAAAACAGGTGACATAATGGGTACATGGTAAATACAAAGCAGCCATCAACAATTCTCCTGATTGGGTCAGATGCTACACAGCTGATAGATCTCAGGAGGACAAAAACATGCAGGCATGAAAGATTAAGTGACTGCCATAGGCTGTGTGCTTGCTCTGAAGACTCAGCTATGGACAATAATTACTTACTTGGGGTTGCTAATGATACTGATCAAATGCACTTAGCGCTCAGCAGCTTGAGGGCTACCATCCTGACACTTGGAAAATACACAAAGTACCCACGGGCAAGATGAAACAAGAGGCTGGTACCAGCAGAATCCTCAATGTCAAAAGCAAACCCAGCTTGTCCCTTCCTTGCCCCCCTGCCTTAAAGTATGAAAAAAAATAAGTGCTTAGGAGTAAGCACAACCTTTCCCATAAGACAATAAAACTTAGAGATGCTGTGGCCATCTGCAAAAGGTTGGGGCCAGCAGTTCACATGGAGGGACCCCACCACAGCTTGAAGAATGACTTGTTACAAGGAACCCAAGAGTACACAGGAACCCAAGAGTATACTGGCTTCCAGAGGCCTATGTGACAGGCCACCCAGCTTCTGACATTACTTCCCAGGCTTGACATAAGATCCATGGTGATTTGGCTCCCTCATCGTTACCATCAACTCAAGATGTTGATCTCTTTCCAGCTTTTACAACCAGGGAAAATAAAAAAATATTGCCTCTGGTGTCAGAGAGTGCAAGATCAGAGAAAAGTCCTCATAGTTTGCCTCAGGCATCCTAAACCACAACCCCCTCTTTTAAGAGCTGGGATGGGGGTGAATGTCTTGGGTTTTTAAATAAGGCCTTATTCATGCACAGAGAATCCTACTGCTTTAACAGTACAGGTAATTTATTCCTACACAGAAAAAGGATTCACTGCACAGCGATATAAGGCAGTGTTAGACACACCTGAGATTATACCTTTCAATTTAGGGGATTATACCCTTCCTCAGAGTGGTTTAAAAAAGTATCATTCCAACAGAGGAAATCACTTCTCTAACTGGTAAGAAAAGCAGCAAGTTAGACCAGACCCAATGTCCTCACTGCTTCTTTGCTCTCGGATCCCAGAAGTGGGATTCTGGGCATCCGAAAACCAACTTTTCATTCCTTTGGAGTCACCCTAACTTGTGCTGTACAGCAGACAGTCCCACAGCAACACTCAGATTGACCACAGGGATCAGTCAGCAAGATGGAAACTTGTATTTACAGGTGCACTGCATTTAATCACACAAGAAAAATGAACTTTGAAGAAATTACCAAACAGAACTGGCTGAGGAGAATCTGTGGCGGTTAGTGCTGCAGATAACTGTGCTCAGTGGCAGCCCTTTCTCTGAGTAGAGGAAATTCACTGCAGAAAGTATCTTTCTTTTCAGATAATAATAAACCAGCAAATGAACCTAGTGCAGATCTGTACCACCAAGTTGTTTTTGGAAACCATGTGCCAAGATCACTGCTCAGCTCTGCTGGGGTTACCTCAGCAGCAAGCATCAGCCTCGGACATGAGGCTTCCTGTGTACTGTAGATGCTCCAACAGCAGGGGGGAGTTTCAACAGGCAGAATACAGTAACTATTTGTATTTTTAGCTAAAATCCGTTCATTGTGTAGAACGAAAAGAAGAATCCTCACCACAATGCACAGTGAGGAATCATTAAACTGGTAAGAAAGAAACATGCGCTAAGAGCCCTACTTAGTAATTATTCATTTACTGAAAGAGCTAGCTCTAAGTATGCCAGCAGTGATGGTTAATCCCTTCTTTCCCTCTCTTGTTCCTGCAGAAAGTGTCAGAGGAATCCTTCACAACTGCTAGCTTTCAAAAGCATGGTTCTAGGGCTCAGATACTCCAGAGGGACAATAGCTTCTTATATCTCCAGATGCTCCAGCCTTCCACAAAGTGCCAACTGAGGCTGACAAGTTCATGATATAAAGCAAGGCTGCTGCGGGCAAATACAACTTGGTTTGCACAAAATGGTCTTATGCAGCATCAGGTCCAAAATAGGTGCCTACAACTCAAACTATTACATCCTCCCCACTACTGCCTACAGTAATGACAGCAGACTGGGTCTGTTATGCCCTAAAAATGCCAAAGGTGAGGTTTCCTTGCTGTCTTCAGTGAATGGGAGGGTGAAGCCAGTCTCTCAATGGACCACATAGTGGTTGACAAAGGGGGAAAACACTGACTTCAACACAAGAAACTGCAATTAGATACCAGGAAAAGGTTTTCAGTGTGAGTGGAGCCAAACACTGGAGCAGGCTGCCCAGAGAAACTGTGGGCTCTCCATCCTTAGATGTATTCAAAGCCTGACTGAACATGGTCCTCAGCAACCTGATGCAGCTGACTCTGCTTGAGCAGGGGCTGGGCCCTCCAGAGCTTCAGCCACATTATTCTTATTCTGCAATGCCAGTTTTAGAAGAAGGACCTACATAGATCTGGGGATTTCTTCTCCCTTCTTGGTGTTTAGCCCTGCACAACAGAAGAACACTGAAAAGTAAGAATGGAGAAACAGGCACTCTTGCTATTCAATTATTTCAGTTCTGAATACTGACAGCACAAGGGGTGCTTCTTTTCTGCTGTATCTGTGCTGTGCAGGTATGGATACCTTCGGCTGCTGCAGGAGATCCTGGTATGTGGCATGGGCTTACAAGCCCTTCTACAACAAGCATGAACTTGTTGCCAGCTTGGAGGATGTCAGTAAGGTGCTTTTTACTAGCATGGAATGCACTCCAACATACCCTGTCAAACAAACACACACTCAAGAAAAAACAAACCAACCAACAACCAACCACACTCTGCTCAATTAAGGGACATTAAACGACAGAAAAGGAGGAAGTGAATCCTATCCTTCTTGGGAGGAGACAGTAACCCAGTGAGGGTCGTATTCTGCAAGCTGGAATGATTTCCCAGCAAGCCTGTTGGCCACAAACATCTCAGAACACACCAGAGTGGTAGCTACTTTAATGCAAGATGCATTAAGTTATTCTTGTTCTTACGGCCTGTTCCATATAAGGCCTGCTTTAAGGCAATTACTAGTAACTTGTAACTGCATTCCATTATAGAATTCAGCTCTCAACAAAAATGCTTCCTGTAACGCACTCAGTCTGCTCCTGCTTCTGGCTACCTTGCATACCCAGCTAATATACAATATCAGAAACCTCAACATTTTCTCCACAGCATTAGCTAAGATGCATACATAGATGCGTGAAATGCCACAAAGATTATCTTTGATAAATTGGTATTTCGAGCAAACATTTCAGAAATAAAATCATTTCTGTCATTTAAGTCCTCCAGAATACTTAATTCATTGTGTCATTCCAATCCTCCCTTCCCTCATTCATCTGAATCCCCAAATGCTGCTCTCAGACACGTGCCTCTCTTACCTTTCTCTGGGACTAGGAAACTAGTTTTGCATACTGAATCATTAGTTATTTCCATGGACGTCTCTGGGTTCCTTTGACAGCTTTATCTTACTGATGAGGACAAATGTTCTCTCAGAAGCTACTGCCAGGCTGCCCTCATTCTCAGATGTCAAAGGATGCGGTCATCAGAATCTGTCAGAAATACCTCACATGGTCTGAGGGATCTGAAAATTGCAATTGATAGTTTAGAAAATACAATTGATACGCAGTAGCTTTGGGTCCAGCTTCACCACCAGCACCCAATCCTTTCTGGTCTTTTCCTGTCTCCTGGTCTCCATGGGAATTATTCATTTGAAAAGCAAATTAGAGAGAGGCAGAGATAGACTTCAGTATTTCTGAAAACGAGATTGCTTTTTCTCTTCAGGTCCCTCAGGTACTCATGTCTAGAAACTTTTTGCAGCACAAAGGAAACAAACTAAAAGGAAGTTAATTTAAACTTAAATCAGAACTCTGTAATGGTTTGAGGCTTCTGTAGTGACTGCCTTTGCTGGCATCCAACTCTAACTCTGGAAAACAAAGCTCATAAGTGCAGGGCATGCTAGCTGAGAATGATTAGCAGAGGCAACAAGACTGATGCCACAAGTGCCAACAGGTACAGTGTGCATCTCCTGAGCCAGGGAAAGCACATGCAGCAGTGGGCTGGCTCTTTCCCCCTTCACTCCATCTACCTTGTGGAGAGACAGTGATTGCCTTTCAGGAGGCCCCATTCCCAGACCAGCCCTCTCTTCCCCATCTGGGTCTGCACCAGTTAATTCACACATTCCTGCTGCCAGAGAAGTGATGCCAAGAAACTTTTAGAGCAGCACCTTAGCTTCAGGCTTGCCTTTCCTGGGTTCCCAAAGAGAACACAAGGGAGCAGGGAAGCTAACTGCTTCCAGAAAATGATGGTGGCACCATGTTTTAACTTCAGAAGAGCTCTTACAGAAAGGAAAACTGTTCTTCACAATCCAGGCTACGACAGGTACGAGAGAAACAGCACAGCTTAATAGCATGCTCTTTAGAAAGCCGTTTCTTCACTGATGTTCCAGAACTGAAGTATATTGACCTCACGGTTTAGTGTCAGGCTTGCAGCTGGGTGGCCCAAGCTGATGGTGGCTGAGAGATACAGTGGCAGGTAGCATGCTGCTGTCCTTGAGGGTTCTGCCCAGGTGAGCACTGACAGGTAAAAACATTGAATTTAAATTCTTACACCTATGAAAGGGCAATGGCAACCCTTTGGGTCAGAGTTTACACAGATCAGAACAAGCTGTTTAGCTCTTACCAGCCATCAAGCCCTGCACGTATGGCACACACACACACACAATGCAGGGCAGTGAAGCCTTGCTACAACATCTTATCTTCACAAGCGAGAAGATCAAGTGGCTACAGCACTTGAGAATTATCCAGTGCCTCCTCTCCAGTGAAGATAAATACAATGCTCATATCAAATCTGAGCCATTGTGAACTGCATCCTGACTGACAGCAGCACATTTAGCTTGTGTGTTCTCCCAGGACACTGTCTCACCAGCCTTTTCTTAAGGGAATTAAATGATTCAAAATATGTTTTCTTAGGCTCTTTGCAAGTACTGCCCTGTTATAATAGACCACAGATCCACCTAGCCTGCTATTCTTTCTTCGACCATGCCCAGCAATGGGTGCCTAAAGACTGTAAGACTTTAATTTGCAAAGTCAAATACAGAGGATGCTTTCCCCTTGCACACCCGACCCAGCAGGTCAGGCAATCTCAGGCCTGAAGAACATATCCTGACCATAATAGCTTGACATGGCCCTCCATTCCAGGAATTTCCCCAGCGTCCCTTTTGATCTTAGACTTCCACCCATTACTGCAGCCCATGATGGCTACAGCTCTGTTACCTGCCCTGCTGCTTTTGCTTGCACTGACTGCCTGGGATTCCTCCAGTTTCCACTTCTGCCTTCTGCACCCATTTGTGATTTTAGCACAACTCTCACACCTCTTCAGCTTACTCTTACTGAGGCTAATCAAGGCTCATCCGTTCACACTATTCCACCAATGGATGTCTTCAGGCAGCAGTATTTGCATCTGAAAGGCCTCCAACTTACATTTTAATTGTGAATTTACTGTACCGTTTTTCAAAGAGTAAAAGTGTTCATGTGAACACTTGTGAGCTGCTGCTTGCCATGTGCCTGCAGTTTTGGGGTAAATGAACTGAAGATAAGAACTTCCTACGTTTAAAATGTACAGCCTTTGCTGAGGTTCAGCTCAGATACAGTATGCTTCCTGAGGTGATGTACACCCTGTGAGAACATGCAGCCTTCTCTCATTCTCAACAAACAGAAACACCAAAGCAATCAAAAAACTGAAATCAAGAAGCTGTATCTCTTCTGACGTGGCCAGGAGTGTTTTGAAGAAGAGGCCAGCAGTACTCCTGAACCACACAGTGCCTTGCTCAGGCTAGTCTCTTGCAGCCCTAAGACTCAGATTCCCCACAGTAGACAAGGCAAACACACCAGAGCAATCCTTTACTGCTTGAATCTGTGCAGGTGGCCAAAATGGCCAGTTCATCGACCCAAGTCTGCATGTGTCATTATTAAGATGGGACCAGCCAAGATCCAAGCCAGTTCCACGTTTGGTTCCTCTGATGTGTTGCCCAAGCCATGGGTTTGACTGGATGCTTTTTCCACCTCGCTGCTGTAGGTGCAGCTGAGAGTGAAGACAGCACACATGTAGGTCTGTTTGCATTTACCAAGGAGACAGAAATCCTAAGCTGTCCTTGCAAACAAGCAATTACCATTTGCTACTAGCGATAGCTCGAAACCTTTGTCTGCAGTGGGTTACCTGCCAAAGCTGTGACTTAAAACCACTATCTTTTCAAGATGCCATTTTGGGATGCAGCCAACTCTTTACAAGGTCCTGCAATTTCAGTAATGAAACTAAAACCAGAATTTAGCTCTTGTGGGACTGAAGGAAATGAAAGGCTAAGTAATGCCTGCTCACACTGGTTTTTGTATTATGACATCTTTCAATCTGCTAAATAAGAATCAGACAATTCTTCATGATCAAGAATGCAAATCATAAAAATAGCTTCTTGATCAGGTAGCCTAATGCTGGGAGGCTTAACAGGATATTGCTGAACAGAAAATATTACTTGTTCTAGGAATATTACAGGAATGAATTGTCCTTGGATCTCATTTCTGCTGTGCCTAGTGGATTTGGACTGGTGTATTTATGACCATTCTATGACTTAAACATACCAGAATTCATAAAAATATTTTAAATAAAAATAGTAAAAATTGAAAAGCTGCTTAAATATTAGATAGAGAAAACATTCTGGTCCCAGACAGGACTAAGATCCTTTTGAGAAATCTAGGAATGCACACTGGTTAGGGTCTTAATTCCACTGAAGAAAAAAGAGGAAAGATCACCTGCCTTCTGTGCTTCTCAAAAGGTCTTCCCTTGAACTCCACATAAATACATTTAGTGGAGACCACGTTAAATGACAGCTTTTCATGCATGGGGTTTATATGGAGTGCAAATGATGCATATATGCCAATTCAGTTGCATGCACATCCAAAGCCCTGAAAACCAAAGCTCCTAAGAAATCAGAACACACATGGCTCCAACTCAGGTTTGCCAACAACCATAGTCCAAACATTAATGCAAACAGTCTAAATTACTTCTTAATTCCTAAATTCCAACTAATACAAAGTTTACCCATCAATTTATAATCCCTTGTGTCCCCTCCAATGAAAAGGAGGGAGGAATGAAAACCAAATCTGCAGCAGACCTTTCTGTAGAAAAAACCCTGGAAATGGCTGCTCTACAAACACAAATTATATTACTAATGTGATCTGGCAGTTTTACTTAAGTCCAATAGCTGTAGCTTAATCATATCTTTGACACAGCTAAATTGCTAGCATACAATGGGACCTGTAGCTAATAACATTGCTTCAAAAATAAACAAACTCCTGTTTTTCTAAAGTGATTATGAGGAGCTCCCATATATTTTAAATGAACTGCATCTGCTAAACCACCCTGTTCTGGGGCGGCACTGCAAGTAACTTGTCTTGTTTGTTTCACGATGGTGGGAAGGGATCAGACAGTGTTTTTGCAATAGGCACCCATGCTGATGCTCTCAAATGCTGTCTCTTGGTTTACACGGACAGACATTTAGCACAGCAGCAATAGAGAGTGGGAAGATTTTGCTCTTATTTTTAACAAGAGAAAACAAGATAGTGTAGATACAAAATTACAACTGATAGCAAGGGCACAGGGCAGGTAAAAAGAGCTAGGTTTAACCACTGTGCCCAGCTTCCAAACTGATGTGGTGGCACAGGAACTCTCAACCTCGAGTCCTGGAAATTGCTGCATCCAAGCACAGCCAGGCTCAGGAAGGTACCAAATGGCTGACATCTCCTCTGCCACCACCATATCTGTAAACTGCCCCTTGCTTGATTGCTCCCTAACCTTTGTCAGTTAAACCCACTTGGGCTTAGTAAATGCCAACCACTTAACTGAAGTCAGCTGAGTTTTGACTGAAGTACATAGAGGAGCACTCACATGAGCAGTGCCACCACAGGCTGGCAAGAGCACTCATCTCCTGAAAAGGTTAGTGACAGCTGTGGGTTAAACTCTTTCTAACTCAATACAGCTCTCTGAAGACCCTGCCCCTACCTTGACCTTGCATAGGCTGACTCTGAGTATGGCTCAGAATTTCTGGTGTTTGCAAAAGCTGGAGGGAGAAGTCATTCCGCTATGATGTGAATTGGAAAATGTTTGGAAATGGGATATTTTGGATAAAAATTATATGAACCATAAGCCAATCCTCTTCCTCTTTATCATCCCCAAATTTATGCTGGAGACATCCCAAACTGTGTGTATGAAATAGAAGATAGTATAAAACCAGGCTGCTCAGTCCATCTGTTGGAACAAGTCCAGAGGAGGCCACAAGGATGATCAGGGGACTGCAGCATCTCCCATACAAAGACAGGCTGGGAAAGTTGGGGCTGTTC
>NDXB01008634.1:0-10865 GCA_002631895.1 Agapornis roseicollis
CAGGACAGTGTCTCATATGGAATTTAGTTCTGTTGTATAATTATACCAGAAGCAACCTACAGCTGATTCAGCTGGAAATCAGTTCTAGTCATTTGACCTGTGGAGTCAAAGACATCCAATCCTACTGTTAAGATGTAATTCTTCTGCTCCTCACTTTAAAAACTCTATGAAAGCCTTGTGAGCTGACTAAGCTTTCAGTAGGACTTTCCTCTTTGTAGCAGACAGACAGAATGCTACCTTAAAGCAAAAAACCTCTCAGTCGTCTGTTTCATCTGTACACGATTTGGTTGTATGAACAAAATAAACAAGTAAATTCAGGGTAACAGAATTATTCAGTTCCCCTCAAACAAAGAACTGGCTGAATTTTGATCAGCTTGAGGTCTTTGCACCTTAATTTAGGTTACTAACCAACTTAAAAATAATTTTTAATTATTGTATACAGCTTGAGAAAGAAAACATTTTTCTATCTGTTTTGGCATGATAATTGAGCCTCACATACACCATTTTATAAATTGGATTAGCCTTTGTTCTGTAGATAATCCAAGTTAAAAATGGTCCCTCACACTTAACAAAATGTAACCATTAAGAATACATTTCCCTGTTTGACAGCTGTACATATACTTTTCCCTTAGATCAGAGCATTTTACATTGACCTAGAAGAGGATGTGGGAGTAGACACCTATAAAATTTAATACAGAATTCAACTGTTGTGAAACCAAACTCTTCAGTATTCATTTATCTCACAATGAACTATAACAATGTTGTCCATAGCAGTTTTGGTGGGGAGCAATTCTCGATGCAAAAATAGTGTTCCCCCAGTACAAAAGAAATTAATCAGGATCTTTAAATAATTAATAAACATGAATCTTCTTACTTTAGTGATTTTTACAGTATCAATTACTAAGGCATACCACAAGTCCTTATCTGTAACTTTTTTTGGCCCAATCTCGTAAGAGTTTGCCACACAACGCACCACAGCAAAAACATACATTCAGTCTTCTGCATTATTTACCAAGTTTTTCTTAAGGCACAGTGTATCTTCTTTTCATTTCCAGCATCTATCCTTCAGACAGGAAGCTGGTAAAAACTCTAGTACATCATTTATGCCCCACTTAAGTCTTACACTGGAAGTTTTCCAGCTGCTGGGATTGTGTGCTAGCACACTTCAAAAGGCAAGTGAATTCTCAATGAGGTAAAATAAGGACTTCCTGCCACACAATTTAACCCCCTTTCCTGTTCTTGAGTTGTCATTCATTTTCATGAGTTCTATATAACTATACTCCCCTGGTTATACTCGTTGTGTAGTAAGGCTACTTTGCATAAATTGAGATTTATCAAGGATGAGGGTTGTATTTTTAAATCTTCTTTGCCTCCAAACTATTTTTAAAATAGTTGCTATTCCCTAGTCTTGTCAAAATGCAAAAACTTGTCAGTTTTTAAAAGTCTTCAGGAGAATTAAGGCATCCTTGAAATATGGAAGTGATGGAGGAGGGGTCACATACTAGCTGAGAACAGCTTTCTTGGTTCATAAAGAAGTGGAACATTTATAATCAGAGCCTTCTCAGAAAGGCTTGGTAGAACTATTCTTTAGATACCATTGGGTCCTTGTATGTGTGATAAGATTACAATTTTTCTCAGAAAAGCTAGCTTCAAGTTCAAGTAGCTGCCTATGCTATTCCTCTGTAACATTATTTATTCAGATGCAATCAAATACCATGCAGAATATTATAAAATAGAAGAAGCCTTTTTTGAAATTCCTGAGAAAGCCTGGCTCATCCATTTTGCAGCTGTATTATGTGTGCAATAGTCTAATTATAGTAATCTTAATCTATTCTGACTATGTTATTAAACGTGACATGTACTTTAATTGTTGACAGATGGCTTTGAACCCTGCATAAATATTTATAAGGTCACATGTATACTTATAGCTATCACATACAAAAATTCCAGGTATATCAATCTGTTTTTTCTGAATCCTTTTGTATACACGTATAAACTCAGGATTCACATTATAATAACTATTTTACTGTCTACATTACCTGAAGGCTTAAAAGGACCATTTTTTTAAAAAAATGAAACTAATAGTACATCAATTACAGACTGTTTTGATTACTTTGGAAATTGGAGTACTTTTTCAGCAGTACACCATATTGTTTTAGACCATGTCTATACAGTTATTAACTATTCCCATTGTACTGTTTATACATAATAACCTATCTTCACTGATCACCTACATAGTAGTTGAAACAAGAACAGTGCAGAAAAACAGGATCAGTCCAGCAACACCATTCACTAACGTATGCATCTAGTACACATATTCTTCTTTTTGAGAACTCAGAAATCCTCATTTAAATCACATCCAATGAAAAACTTGGTTATTAAAAACCCACTCAAAACAACTAGAAAATAGGCAACATTTACAAAAAGTACTATGTAGAAAATTGGTTTAATTACCTGAGCTTTTAAAAAATGTCATAGCTTAGGACATTTAGACTTAAACTATAAATACTAAAGTTATAAGACTATAAAAATTTTAGGCTTAAGATAACAAGGTGAAGACTGAGGGGCTACCCAACTCATAAAAAATGCTAATGCATCTTTTCACCTGTTAGGGTTGGAGTAGCTTCATGTAGCTTTAGGAATCTAAACTTAAGCATCTGTCCCTGCAGAAAGATAGACACATCCAGGGAGTAACTCACCTCAGCCTAAAATTAACTAAATGATGTTTATTGAAGTAAAAAGTCACACCCCCTTAGTTTTGAAAAAAAAGCCAACCCAAATATCTGTGCATGAATGAGGTTTATGGTTTTTTCCCAGTAGAATTTGTCTACTCAATTTGGACACCCACAGGCTAGTCAAGTGGTACTAGTCACCTTTTAGAGTCACTATACCTTTTATAAACAGTGGAAGGAAACAAACATCTTCAGAAAACTGACCTCATCCTAAAATAAACCATCTAAGATTGCATGGACATATGTATTACTGATTTTAAAAGGATAGCACTATTAGCTAGCACTATATAATCCAGAGAATGTTGATATTTTTCCATGAAGTCTTGCATTAAATTCTGGCAAAACTTACTCTCCTTCAGAAATTAAAGGAGAGAGCGACCATTTAAAAGAACAAAATGAAAATGAGAAGCCTTAGCATTTAACTGGAAAAACTGTAGCCATGAAGTGACAGACTAGTAAGTCCTTTCAAAGGGGTGTGATAAATTCCTTCTTTAAAGTCTGATGAAGGCATGAATCAGAAAGGAAGGAAAGAAAGTAAACATTAGCTATTTGATGGCAGTATTCCTACAGCCTCAAAGGTAGAGAAAAAATATTTTAAAAGTTCTGAGAATAAATTATGAGTTTGTTTCATTCATTTTCCTTGCAATTAATATAGATTTTTAGTGCAAGTGTTATGTGTTTCTTTAGTACATCAACAGCAAGCCTGGACTTCTTGTATCAAAAATATTTCACACAAAACATGGCAACAGCTAAACATCAGAAATAGATGAGTCAGCATTTTAAGGCTTTTATGAAACATTAAAAAAAAATCATATTCCTGTGAGATGAGCAATGTTTATTGTATTATATTTTCTTTCACATAAAGCATGTAATTGGAAAAATACTAAAAACACCTATTCAGTGCAGATATATTTTTTTTTTATTGCAAGTATGAATTCCTAGCATTAAAGACTTTAATACAAAATAAAAAAATCATTGTTAAATCCTAGAAGGAATACCTGAGGCACTTCACGTGTTTTTCAGTTTATCATAATTCAGTTATATATGTCTATGACCTAGCTGCTCTGAGGATAATATACGACAGATGGAGTTTTAATTTTATTTCAAATACTAGCGTAATTTATATGTTGCACTTAACCTAACAAGGATTTCATTATTACAATGCATTCTTTTCTACATAGTCCTGTAATGTAAATTTATGTAGAAATGAGAATCATTAAGAGATCAAGTATTAATGCAGAAATATACAGAATGCCTCTGATTAAATGAGTCAAAATATGTAAAAATATTAAGCCTGATATTTAGTTTCTAAAGTTGTGTTTCTATTTGTCTTTATATTGTTTAAAATTTCAATGTTTAATAAATGCTAATTGTAGAATATATTCAAGTTAGGAATTTTGCATGCAATCATTACAATAATACATTACTTGGGTATGCATAGTATAGATGTTACTAAAAGTTGCATTTGTAAACTAACACTCACAAACAACTCTTTGATCTTTCAGATACAAAAAAATTTGATTTTTTTTTTTTGTCTGTTTTTTTGTTTTATTGTAGTGTTATTTTACATCCAGGGCTGGGCTATACTATCCTATAAATTGCAAAGGAAACAAAGCAGTTCTAATGTGAGCTGGGCAGTATTGGGCACTCCCAGTAGTTGTGCTCCAGCTCAGGAGACAAATAACCCCAATAATGTCCCCAGCAGTCAAAGACTATTGGTACAAGCACAGCATTAAGGAGGAAGGTATAGCTCAGAAATCAAGAGTTTACATGTTTCACCCTTCCTTGGAATTTTGTCAATAGAAAAACAGATATTACTCATTTTATTTCATATAATACCTCAGTTATTAGGGTTTTCAGTCAAAAAATGACAGAATCAGAATGAAGTCCTTTCCCTTTCAACAGTGATTCATACCCACATTTTCTTATGCTAGCTTAACTCTTATGCTATAGTCTAGTTACATTAAGAAAAATGAAAATGTGTTCTCAAGCTATTCTCAAGACACTTATTAATTAGAATGCAAATCTTGGCAGAGTAGATTGGATTTACTACACAGGTCACAAGGACATCATTGTGTTTTAGTCTACATTTCATTCTTACTTATGTGAAATTAAACTTTTCATAGCTCTTTTTAACCTGAAATAATTATATATTGCATAGTTTGTCAACAGGAATTTCCCTATATAATATTCCATACTATACAACATCCAAATAGTCTATTTTTCACTAAAAATGAGTTGTTAAAGATTGGAAAAAATAACCTCTGTATAATCAAATTGATATTATGACTTGACCTATGACTTTTCAACAGGACTATTACGAATAAGAGTTCTAGCATTTATTTCCAGCAAAGATATATTATTGTACAAAGATAAAGCATTGTTGTCAGTTACTGTCTACATATATAGACTTTGGACCAAATTCAGAAGTCATTTCACCATAAACTTGTGAAACTAATATCTCTGCTTGTAACTCAGCTAATCATGAGATCAGATAGTTGGCATATGCCAAGTATACCAAATTTAGAAGATCATTCACTTATTGCTAAGTAAGTTTACTGTATTGCAAATAATTCAAAGCTATCAAATAAGTAAACACACAAGCTTATTTTCCTTAATTGGCTAGTTTGAGAGGCTCTTAGATGCATGGACAAGATCAACTGTGTGACTCAACATATAAAATGGAAAACAAAAGGAAGGTATAGCATGTAAAAAAAAACATATTCTGGTGTTCCTAATATTCTTTACACTGTTTGCTAGGTAGGGTCCTACCAAACCAAGTATAAGTAGGATATACCTACAGGTATTCGGCACAAATTCATTCAAACATTGCAAAGATTCACAAAACATCTTGAAATTTTAGTCTAGCTATATTTCCCAGAAATAAAGGAAAAAGTTTTCTTAATCTTGAAATACTATCATAACTGTGTTTCTGGGTGTTGTGGCAGATTCAACTGCCCTAACAGGGCCCTGTGAGAAGCCCGCAAATATTTTCTCCACAAAAACCTGACAAAAGCACAGGAAAACTTCCCACTCCAG
Source organism: Agapornis roseicollis (assembly GCA_002631895.1). Lineage (NCBI taxonomy): Eukaryota > Metazoa > Chordata > Aves > Psittaciformes > Psittacidae > Agapornis > Agapornis roseicollis. Next base: position 5,772 of record NDXB01008634.1, read on the forward strand.
TTCTTGTCACGCCCACATCATGGTGGTTTAGCAGAGGAGAGAATTTCAGCAGGACCTGTTGCGATAGGATGAGGGGTGACGGTTTTAAGCTAAAAGAAGCTAGATTCAGGATGGACATGAATAAATTTTTTTTTACAGTGAGGGTGGTAAAACACTGGCACAGGTTACTCACAGAGGTGGTGGATGCACCACCACTGGAGACACTCAAGGCCAGGCTGGATGTGGTTCTGGGCAACCTGATCTAGTTCAAGATGTCCTTGCTCATTGCAGGGAGGTTGGACTACATGAACTTTGAAGGCTCTTTCTATCCCAAACTATTCTATGATTCTACAAAGGTGAAGAAGTTGGAACATAGAACATTTATGGCAGATTTTACAAAGTAAGGCAGACTTAAGTCTTTGTTTTCAGGACAGGCCACTTTCCCTTTGTTCCTCTAGGAATGCAATTTTCTCCCCAGGTGTATTACACTGATCTCTAGAAAACATATGTAAGAGAATGCATTCACAAGTTCAGCTACATGACTCCTAAACAGTCCAATAAATTTCTTTAAGCATCAAAATGCATTAAAAACATTTGAAGGTGTAATAATATACAAGAAAATCTACCCACATTCTACTTTTGTGCACAGGCTATACATTTGTTCTTCTATCTAGAAATTGGAACATTTGCCTCACAGTTGGGCTCCTAACATTTACTATCAATTCTTTCCCTTCCTTCCTACACAGGGATTTAACAGATGTAGCTTAAGGTAAATGTTTCCTAAACTTCTGGTGTGCTCACATCACTTCTTAAAAGCTTTGACTAGCAACTAACTGTAAGTAGATTTTTAAGTATATTTCATATGGTTTATGGGTAAGTCACAAGTTAACAATGGAGAAAAATAAATTGCAGTTATTGGGATTTTATGTAGTTATTTTATACTTAATGACATATGTACAATAAAAATGTCATTAAGTAATAGTCACTGGTGTGATCAAACAAAGGCCTGGTTGGCTAAAATCCATAGATTTAGAGGTCACATAGTCAAGTGTACAAATTCACTTCACTATCCATGACTGAAATACATATTCCGTCTCTAATTCAAGAAAATGAAGAAACAAATAATCACCAAGGCCTCCAGATGTTTTTAATTTGCATTTGCTACCTAGTTAATTACAAAAGAATATATTGAGATGTGAAGCCATGTTGTTCAGCATAAGCTTTCAAGTCCTATAGTTTTGTCAGTATCCACAGTTCACTTCAGGCACGGATCTATATTACTGCATCTCTAAATTAATTTATTACACAATACTTTGGTATTGTTTCTGCTTTGGAGAGTCCTTTTATTATGCAAACATGAGGAATGAATCACTTCGGATCCTGGCATAGAATGAATGATTCCACTACATAAAGTCTGCAATGAGAAGCAGCCTAAACTTTTTACCAGCCATCCAGCTAACATGCTTCTCAATGATACCTCTACTTCATCCACCACTTACATGAATATCCAGACTTTATTTCCTGAACAAATAAAGAAGAAATAAATAAAACCAATATAATAATAGTTACATTAACATGTGATTTAGGAATTGTTTTATATAAAACAACAGAAAGCCTAAAAAAGTAATACTTTGCCTTACTCAGAGTAAGGTATTAAGAAAAAAAGACTCTCTAGATGCTTATTAACATACAAATGGCATGGCATGTTTTCAAAATTTGGAACATATGATAAAAATATATGTCAAAGATCGGTCCTGACAAACAAAGACTATGTTTTTTTTTTTTTTCTTTCTGGACATTTATTTAATTTTGAATGTCATAAAATCTTTCATATTTTCTATTTATGAATGCTCATTTAATGGAAAAATATCACATAATAAATATAAAGTAAATATGGAAAAATGGTCACAGTAACTTTTAAAACAAATAGTAAATCCTCATTTACTGGAAAAATATCACATAATAAATAATAAATATAAAGTAAATATGGAAAAATGGTCACAGTAACTTTTAAAACAAATAGTAAATCAAAGCACATTGTCACCACACAGTGAATTCTAATAAATGTTGGCAATACTTTATAAATTGTAACAAGCTTTAAAAGATACTGGTTATAACCCTAATAGTTGCTTCTAAGATGCAGGGAAGATATACTGAATGATGCACCCCACAGTTCCCGTGGCCTGACTGTCCCATATCAGTAAAATCAAACAGTGGAACACTAATGTTATATTTATGCTAGTACTCATCCATCTCTAGCAGCCCAAGAGATAATCTTTCTCATTAGAATCCAAATGTCTGTATATTGCAATTCCTAGTATGGCTTTGGCTCATGACAGTCTCATCAAAGTATCCTCTTTGGTAAAAGGTTGAATCAACCTTGAGGTTCATCCAAGGTCTCCTTCCCTCTATCCCCAGTTTCTGGTTCATGGGGATACACTGCTCTTGAGCCTAGAGGAAGTGACACTTTAATATTAACCAGCTCTCTTAGACTGATGTGTAGGTCCCAAGTTCCCATGGGACCTTACAGAAGTTCCTGGAAGAGGCCAAGTTTAGCTCTCTTGAAGTCCAGGGTTGTGATCTTATTGCCCTTCTTCCTCCTTGCATGATATTGAATTCCAAGATCTCATGGTTACTGTAGCCAAGGCTGCCCCTCACTTTCACTAACCAGTCCTTCCTTTTTTGTTAGTATAAGGTCCAGCAGCACATTTCCTCATTGGGTCTTCCATTACTTGTGTTAGAAAGTTATAATCAGTGCTTTCCAGAAACCTCCTGGATCACTTGTTCCTCACTGTGCTGCTCCTCCAGCATATGTTATGATAGTTGAAGTCCACCATGAGACCCAGGGCCTGTAACTGTGAGGATACCTCCAGCTCTCTGTAAAAGGTTCATCTGCCTCATCCTTCAGATAAACTGGTCTGTTCAATCATCCGCAAAAGTGTCACCCTTGCTGGTCTGCCCTCTTATTCTGACCCATAAGCTCTCAGCTTGCTCATCATCCACCCTGAGACACAGCTCCAGACATTCCAGGTGTTCTACCACATAAAGGGCAACTCTGCCACCTCACCTTCTTGGCCTGTCTTTCCTAAAAAAACATGCAGCCATTCATAATAGTCCAGCCATGCAAGCTATCCCACTACGCAACTGCAATGGGATCAAAGCCCCTCAATTGCACATAGATATCTAGTTCTTCCTGCTTAATTCTGATACTATGTACACTAGTACACAAGCACAAAAAAAAACAAGCAAGCAAACCAAACCAAACCAAACCAAAAAAAAAAAAAACCAACAAAAAAAACCTCAAAATACCCTGGCAGTAGCAGCATAAAGGTTACCAGCTTTGTTCTTAAATAATTCACTTCATAAAAATTATTAAGAGCTGTGGTNAACCAAACCAAAAAAAAAAAAAAACCAACCAAAAACACCTCAACAAACTGTGCGCAATTATCATATTCAGATCAGCAGTGACAATACCTGAATGGTTTAGATTTGTATCCTCATTACTAGCATTATAGCAGTAGCAAGACCATAAGCTGCAGCAAATGAAGAGATTGCATCTGTTTCTCTTAAATGGTAACTGCTGCTGTAATTAAGGCTTCCATCCCACAACAATTGCAATATGCTGAATCGAGATGAATCCTACTCTAACTATCAGCAAATCTGTGGTAAGTGTCTATGTGAATGATTTTAGCTGATACAATATTACTTGAATTAGGCTAGCCTTCTACCACTGAAAGCTACTAAACACATAATCTCAGTCTAGTCAAGGATTAAGAGAGTGTATGCTGATAATCACGGGGTACAGTAAATGGTTCAGTTGCCATATAGCAATATGATGATGTATTTGAGACTTAAGTCCCCAACACTGATTATAGTTGCTGGTGTAATGCTGTGTCTACATTAGCAAGTTCTGTGGGTCAACCAAAACAGATCTAAATAGCAAAGCAGTTGGTCCTGATGACCTACTCCTCACTCTTCATATATTTAACTTTCTGCTTGTGAGAATCTCCAATGTAGTCCCTCAGACTGGATTTGCCTTTGTGGCTGCATTAAATTAGATTTGTTCCAGAAGTTCCAGTTAAATATTGTGGACAGGCTGTCTGACAACAGACATTTTGTGAGCAATCCAGAGACCTTGGTGTAAAGCAGCCTGCCTGAGAACAGAAACGGAGTCCAGATAAACTGAAGGCCGTGGATTAGGGAGTAAAAGAAACACCAGCTGTAAGAACTCAGAGGTAGGCAGAGGAGAGGGGGAGCTGAGAAGTTCTGGGGCTTGAGTTCCCAGGACAGTGTTATCCAATCCTAGTATTGTTAAGGGTTAAGGTGCCCAATCAACAATTGCCAAATCACTGTAGCTGTGCTAAGAATCTCTATATAAGGTTGACACTTTGTCTAATAAATTGGCATTTGCTTGATCACATTGATCGTTTCAGCGCTGCCGTGTCAACAAAATATCATCTAAGAAGAATTAAATTTGCATGTTCCAAGACTCCTCTTCACATTCAGTGGAAGCAGTCAAGTGGACTTTAGATTCAAATGTAAATACTAATTCAGACATACTTTTAAAAGATTAAAATAGCACCAAGTGTACATTCATTCATAATAACAGCATGACTAGCCATGAAATAGATATTTCTATATTTTTACAGAAGCCATCCATGTTGGTAGAGGGTGGTTTTGTAATGCTGACTGGAGGAATATGAAAGCATGAAAGGAAGGAGAGTTCTATGATAATGCAGTTATCGAAGTCTTTCCTGTCTTACAAGACCAAATACAATGTTGAAGGAAAGAATATTTGCTTTGATGTATTTTACTGTGTTTAAACAAAACGCCTTTACTCTCCAATTTGCAGTCACAGAAGACAACGAGTATACACATGGTAAAATACTCAGATAAAATTGTTCATCTGGGATAGTTTCAAATACTCGGCTACTACAGAGTAATCAGAAATGTGGTAAAGAAGGTAGCTTGCAGTAGCCCACTAGATTTTGAGACACAATTTATTTTGGCATAATTAAAATCATCTGCTTTCACATTATAACAACTTCTATTCTTACTTAAGTCACTTTTTTTTTTTTTTTTTTTTTTTTAAAAAAAATTATTTTTTTTATTTTT
>NDXB01008635.1:0-102541 GCA_002631895.1 Agapornis roseicollis
AAAAAAAAACATCTTAAAAAGATTGAATTATTAGCACATTCCCAGTACCAGTGGGGTGCTTGGTTTATACTCTTGCGTGTTGATTATGGGCAATGAGGTCCTTGCATTTGCCATGTTCTGGAAAGGCTCTGACATATATGTATAAATACTATTTGTGGTCACTGGAGCCTGTTAACCTTTTAAAAGATTTAAAATCTTTAATTAATTACAAATCAATGATTCAAAATCATCATTTACACTTGTGCAAGGTAATGGTTTGAAAATAGTAAATATTTTTAGCATAAGTGCTCAGTGGGAACTGAAATCACGGCCCCAAAAGGGATCATGTGTAGCTTTCAGAAAATAAGAGACTTCTGCAGTTGGCACTGCTGTCTTCAGTCTATCTGAACTGCATGTGCTTCCAACACTGATGTTCCTTACAAAACCAGGATGGAGTCAAACTCACTGCAGTAGCTGTGCAAACAGGTCCCCCAGTGGCTTTCAGCTTTCATTGTGAAACACAAAGTAACACTTAGGGTACTGAGCAACTTCAAAACGAAGGCATAAATCTTTATCTCCTTGGGCAATCACTTGAACAGGTACTACTGCAACAACAGGAACTGGTTAGCTTCATGTGCTTTAATGATTTTTTGATTTTTTTTAATTTTTTAGAAAATAATCTCATTTCAGTAGTCGCTCCAATGGGAGCTGTTGTGCAGCATTAAGCAAGAGGAGCAGCTTAGTCCTGGTAACACACCTTTAAATATCATGTGGTATTTTTGAACAAACATAAAGCTACTAGAGATTTCAGTTCAGCTTTATGAAACTCTGTAGTAAATACAGGATAAAGCAGTTCTTTATTAGACTTCTCGGTTACAAAGAGCCAAGTGCTGTTATTCATGCTACCACATGGGAGCTGCTCCAATAACCATCAGTGAAGGCAAAGAAGATCTTTTTCCTTTTAATTACACACAGTCCCATATCACTGGCATTATTTAGCTGTGTTCAAGACTGGAATTTAATCCTAAAATATTATTTCCATCATTAAAAAGATATCACTATACTTTTGTGCATTTCATGCAAGGGATGATTTTCCTTCAGCTTTAAACTTTCATTTTCAGGAATACATACACATGTCTAACAATGCAGTTGCTATTATTTATTCGGTTGTGATTACTACTCTTAAAAACAATTAAGGAAGTCATAGTGCTGTGCCACTCTACACCCATTATAAAGTTTCACCTCTGAAATGCAGTGTGAAGTGGTAAGGGTTTAGTCCAGGTTTAAGTGTATCTTACCAATTCTGTACCAGCTCTAATTACAGCATCAGTGATTTATTCCTGAGCAGCCCATCTGGAGAGCTGGCAGGCCTCTGTCAAACCAGAGCCCCAGCTTATCTGTTACAACACCACAAACACTGCCATGGGCTGTGTGCACTTGATTCCTCTGCCACCTGAAACTGAAGAGGACTAATATCTTCTGGCAGTAATTCAAAATATAATGTAAGGAAAATGCACTTGCTTATGTGTAGTTGAAGACACGGCTTGTCTGGCCAAACCTGTAGCATCTGCAGTCACGTAGAAGAGGAGAAATTCAGTTAGGTGCTGGGTCCTGTCTAACATTCTTGGCTTCTTCTAATTAAAACACTGTTTTGCGGACAAACAGGTGACATCAGTGAAATGCAAGATGGTAGAATCCCCAAATGTCGAATGCTATCAGTGTTGTAAAAACTAAAACAAATTGAATAATGCCACATTTGTTGTCATACTTCAATACTGCAGTGTACACCCTTACTTTCAGAGCTCCTCAGATCATCCTGATAAGTACCAAAAGACCTGTTCAGAGAATTCCTAGGTAGGATCACCAAGGAAGGGAATAGATTTCTCCTCACTCTCTTATGTCTCGCTTGCACCCTCATCAGGCAAGCTAACAGAAGTTTTGAGTACATACGAGTCTCTCATTTTCTGTTCATCCTCCCTGAGAAAAAATCCCAACCTCCTCTTCTTTCTGGGGAATAGAGCTTGCATTAATTGTTGCTTCAAACAGCATCTACTTAAACATGGAAATTCAGCCTGAGATAAGACAGTAATGGAAATCTTGCCCCAAAAAAAGGCAACAACTTTTCTCATAAGGATTCCACTGCAAAAGAAAAGAGACAGAGAAAATATGCTACAGGGCACATAAAGAATCAATTCCAAACAAAATGTGTTTCAGAGATTTCCCACAAGGCATCAGCAGCTTCTTAATGCAGTTCATTCACAAATTCCTCCAGGGAGCTCCGTAAATAAAGGCAGCTGATTCTGCTTCTCTGCAGACCCATGTGAAGAAGCACATTAAAATGTACTTGAGGATTCAGAGAGGTGCTTGGAGCTTCCAGAGTGGCTGATGTGTGGTTGACCGCTCATTGGCTTTAGTCCTAATAATTTAGGCTGAGTTAGGGTCAAAAGTCCCTGGTGGAACTGGGTCCCATTTTCTAATTGAAATTCAATGGCAACTGAGTAACTTGCTCCCTTGATGTCCGAATCTTGAGTCAATGATGGCTAAATGAACAGAAACAATTCTCATGGCACAGTGCTCTATTTGTAGCTCTGCAGCCACCTATCACTCTTGTGTCTGAACTCATCTAAACCATCTAAACTCAGCAATGGTAGCAGAAATCCTGATGGAGTTCAAGGGCTCTCCAGCAGCACCTCATGTTTCTGGCAGCCAAAGCTAGGCTATGAGCAGGAATTTCAGATTTGGACAAGGTGCTTTTCTGTTCCCTTTTCCATATGGTTATTAATTCAGGTGTAATGAGAAACTGTAGGCATAAGAGTGAATGAGAAGGAGAACAACCAGAGCAGCACTGAATCCAACTGCATTGAACATGACATTCTTTCTACAACAAATGTCTGTTTCTGTTGCAAACTATGGAGCAGAAAATAAGTGACTTAGCAAGGTCATCTACAATAACTTATCAAACAAAATGGAACATAAAGGAAAAATTACTTGTGATAAACTCCCCACCATGAAATCCCAAGAGATCTTTCCAAACATTTGTTTTCTGAGAGGTTTCCAAAAATACAAAACCTGTCCTAGCTTAATTGAGAACACTTGACAGTGCAAAACAACTTCTGAACTTGAAAGGTAGCAACCAAAGCATCCATACGATTCCAGAACACAACAGTCACTCCAGACTCGTGTGATAGGAGCTTGATCACCCACACACTTCTCCTTACATCTCTCTTACAAATTTAGGCTACAGACTATAAAAACTGGTTTTATTCCTCATAGTACTCTATATAGGAAAATCACAAGTGAATGTTCTGGTATATAATGTCTATATAGACATAAATATCCTGAATGTGCTGTTTGTTGCAGAACAATAGGACAGTGTTTTTAATGCCAAGCAAAGATGACAAGGGGAAGAAAACTAATGAACATCCCAAGTCATTGCAAAGGTCCGGTGCTGGTCAGTGCCCACAGGTCATGGCAGGGGTTTAGAATCATTTCTCATGCAAACAAGGTTAATGTGTCAGTGTGAAAAAAAAAGGTTTGTGAATTATACGTAAAGAAGTGCAAAAGGAGAAATCACTGCAGGAGAAACGGTGACATTGGAAATGTTCTTTATAGTTTGCAGAACATCCACTGAATTTATCACGTTTGTCCTGATGCTTCATAACTTGCTGCTTCGAGGTTATTGTAAAAGTCTATTTTTAGGATAAACCAGATGCCTCTCTCCAGACATCTCAGTCACAAGAATTCACACGTTTTAGCTAGTATTTTGTTCTGGTTTTTTTTGTAAATTAGATGCCAAATCCCTCCTGAAGTTCAGTGATACCTGATTTCCTCAGGCTCCTGTGAGAAACTCAGCCTTACTCTCTGTAAAACTGGTTAGTAGTTCTAACACAATACAGAGCTAAAAGCAATAGAAGACTCACTGACTTCATTGGGTGTCACTAACCACCTCCCTTCCCCAAAAAAACCACCGGAAAATCACTTCCTGATTATAGAAATATTCAACAGAAAGCCTGCTATAATCTCCTACCATGTTCTCAGGGGACATTCTTTTATGCCAGAGGTCAGTAAATAAAAGAGGAGTTGTGAGCAGTGCTTGCCTTTACTATTACTTACATATCAAGAGCTGGTGGTTCTGAGAAGCTGTGCATCACATGGATGCTGCTGTGTTTATCAACAGCATGAGCTGCCCCTGTACTGGGGCTCCAGATACACATGGCCACAACTCCAGACTGGTAATGCACTGGAAAAATCCCCTTCGGAACAGGAAATCTCTCTGCCCTGACCAACTGCAGCCTGGTCCTGTGTGATACCAGCTCTGACTTGATGAAATTGACTGGCTAAAGCAGCAGGCAGACACTGGGTATTCTAGTAGCATCTGACTGCCAAAAACCATTCTGTGGTACTTCTAGAGTTGGGCAACCAGCTGTGAGCTGTGGATTCAAATGACCTGGAAAGCAAATTTGGCTTCAGTGAAATCGATGGCAGAAGTCTCTTTTTCTTCAGTGAAGCCAGGATTTCATTCCTGGCAGTTGCAGAGCTTCTGTTTATACTGAATTGTTTTCCTACTGTCAAGTGTTGTTAGATTTGGGGGAGAGGAGGCTGTTTCTCATAGAGCTGTTTCTGTGGCTGAGCCAAGCTCTGAAGAATTTAGCTCAAGCAAACCACTTTGACTTTAAATTTTCAACAAAAACTTGCAAACTTTTCTTGCCTCATGCCAAGGAATTGGGACTTCTATTTTAGCAGAAGCCCTAAACACGTCCACAGTTTTGTAAGTCAAAATAAGATGTTAGCAATGAGGGCTTCAGGAGCAAGAGAATTTATGAAGCTGTATGTGCTGAGCTGTAGACAGGCCCTACGGAGGGGGTTTGCAGCAAAACCTCAGAGAAGTCAGGGGTCAGTAAGCTCATCATTAACCCACAGACTCCTTCCTGACTGAGTTATTGATGCAGTGTTAGAATTTGAGAGCTCATCGTGTGCAGCTTCACGTGCTGGTCATTACAGAGCTTCACTGTTGCTGCAGGCGATCATGCGTGTGGTATTACACCTCCCAGGCTGTGCTCGGCTCAGCTGCTGCCCTGTATTTACATGCACGGAAAGGAGCATCTTGTTGCACAAAGTGAAATGCTGATTGTCTCTATCCTTCTACCAGCCATTCTGCAATGCAAAGATAAGCGGAGCTCACATGTGAACAGGCAGGTAGGGATATTTGCAGCTACACAGAAAACAGCTAAGTATGAAGAATAAGATCCTGTTTTCTGTGCTAGTAAGAAGGGAAAGGAGCCTGTTGTCCCCCAGCAGCAGCTGACAGTCTTGCATCTGGCTCCCTTGGCACTGCAGCTCCAAGCACATTACAGCAGAGATGTTACAGAGCCACAAGGAAGAACCACATTCCTAAGAACCCTTTGAAATAATTTGGTATTGAATACCCTTGCTCCCTGCTGGAAAAGCCCCTTTTCCATGTCAAAGTGGAATTGACACAAGACTCAGTGATCACAACCTGCTTTTGTACCACCCATGTAACCTACCACAGCTAGTGATTTAGCCAAAAACATCTTTCATGTCCCTTGCTCAGTACTGTTACAGGGTTTTCTGTCATACAGGTTTAGACTCTGAGTATTCTCCTGTAATGGCATTTTTTAGTTCCTTCAGTTGGGCAGAGATGAATCCCTCTGCAATTTGAGGAGGGTAAAAGAATAATAAATAGTTTGATACCTATTTTTGAATTCTTCGCAGTGATGTGGTATAAATTGACTCCAGCAAAGTAGCACCTGATGGACGGTAACATCACAGACACAGGGGTTCTGGTGTAAATCCAATTGAACAGGGCACATGTTTGCACTAGTGTGTTTTAGTAACATGTTCTGTATTTACAAAAACAGCGGTTGTTCTGATTCTATCAGTGCAACAGTGTATAATCTGTGAAGTCAAACGCTGAAGCTGGAAGTACAATTCTTTACCTGGAGGATATTTGCAAGCTCTAATCACTGCTACCGTTGAAAGAAAGATTAAAGCTCAACATATATAAAGCAGAATTGCATGGATTTCCCATCCCAGAACTCCCAAAGTAGCCTCGCTTTGCATGTCTGCATTAAACGTATTAAGTATATCACGCAGTAGAAACTGACATCATTTCACCCAAGCTTGGCATACATTTTATATCTAAAACACAGACTGGAAGATGCACGCTAGATCTGAATAGTAACCTAAACTCAAGATCTTTGGAGGCATCAGAAGAACAATCTTCTCAGATGAGTTTTTCTGTACTGATTTCATCCTTGTGTCACAGCATTTAGTGACTGAAACAACTATACACTATTGGAAAGCATTTCATCAGCTTCACTCCTAATACTCCTAATAAAATAACTCCTAATAAAAAGGAATTTTTAATAGGCCCTAGGAACTAAACCTGCATCTCTCTGCACTGGAAAATTCTGGGTAATTCCAGGGGGTGGAAGGTGCATGACAGGGAACCAAAGTGAATACATACTTTATGCAGCCTCAGTGGATATTAGGATTTCTCCAGTACTGAAGACTAAACCTTGTAATTCTAGAGTGCAGCAGCCTGAACTGAACAGGTTCCTGAATAATGAACAGATATTATTTTAGAAAAAAAAAAAAAAAAAAAGATTTCTTTTACTTTGTAGACTGTGGTTGTGTTGTGAACAGGCAACTTTCCTGTATTTGGGTCTTAATCCTGTGAATATAAAGGCTATTTAAATAGACAGGAATTTTCCTTCTTTATGTTCCTGGTCTCTCTTTCATACGCAGTTTTATGTCTCTATGTAGCAATTCGCAAAAAGAACACTGATATGAATACTCATTATTCCAACAAATAGGATATTTATTTCTGGATAGAGTTACACAGACCTAGTAGACCATGTATCAGACCAAATCACTGGGGTTGACTCCACTTTTATTAGTGTATTAACCTCTGAGCGTTCCATATACCATGTCATTTGTGCTGACAATAAAAAAGGAGAGTTTCAGCCCTTACACCTTTATTTAGTTGCACCCACAGTGTATTTTACAAGAATGTATTTGCTACTGAATGCAGTAACAAATCTCTGAATTTATTGAACAACTTAGGGCAGCGACTGCTCTCTGAGGGAAATAACCCTCTATGGAAAAATCAAGCATGAGTTTAGAACACATGAGCAGTTGATTGCAGTGCTCTAATACTTCAGTTGTCATTGGAATAGTAATTATCATTCTAACAAAACTGACACCACTTCAGGGGTATAGGAAAATTATTTTAAAAGCCTTTAAACATTACTAATCTGGTGGAGCATACCCTGCCAGTGATTTATGTGGTCGTATTGATTTGATATACTACATACGAGCAGCGTATAGCAATGTTGGTTGGTGTTACTTCCTTAACTTGTGGCTATTTGCATAAGGGTTGCAGACTGCAGTGCTGCTCATTTGGCACTGAAATTTATTGCTCACTTAGCTCCTAAAAAATAATCTAATTTTTCAAGCCAATAGGAAATTGCGTGAATTATTCACCTTGGTTCATTATTATAAGATATTTTATGGTGACACCGCAGAAGTCATTATTTATAACGTATGGGACCATCTTTTACCAAATGTTTTCTCCTTTATCTTCTTGTAAATGTCTTGGAACTATGAAGTAAATCTTGAATTATCCAGTCAAAAGTGCCCAAGAATGATAAATAGTTGCATTATGTGCACAGGATTGCAACTGTAATGTTTCTCCCAAAACTGCATATTAGCTTTTACTTCTGAAAAACAAGACTTTTGATACGATTTTTTTCCTTAAGTGCTTCACTTTATCATAATGCTAAATATCTTCCCTGTGGTTTAGATGAGGATGGAACAAAAATTAGGGTTCGGGAGACTGTAGGCTTCTGGATGCAAGAGTGAACTGAAATTAAAACACAGATTTAAGTGTGAAGGAAAACCTATTACTTGCCAGAAATGAACCAGCTGGAGTAGCAAGAGAAACACTCTCTGCATGTCTGTGTGTGTGATAAATTGTGGGAGTGAGTTTAACTGCAGCAGTCGGACTTTGGCAGATTGATGTAACAGGGGGAAGGTAACTTCTGAAATACCAAACCAGAATTTTTCTTCTGGAATTATGGTACAGCACAACCAAGGATGCTGTGACTCTGAGTTGGGAAGCTCATCTTATTTAAGGACAAAATGCTCGCCTGATATCTTACTAGATGGGGCCCAACCAAAAGAAAGATGGCTAAAGCTCAGTGAAACAGTCTCATTTAATTGCATCTGTAATCCCCATTCAGATAAGATCAGAACTTTCCCAGTCTACAAAATACATTTTCTATTAAATACCCGCTTAGAAGCATCATTCCATGGGGTTTCAGAAACACCGCATTCCTCATAGTGTTAAAGGCCTCATCTGAAAACTGACCTGCCAATCCAGTTGAGCCATCCCTAATTTGTAAGTAGGTCAGCATCCTGTCCCGTTCTTTCAGTGTCTTCACAAAGAACCCTAAATTATAACATGTTTCTGGTTCAAATTTTGAAAAAGATGCACTGACCAAAATTAAGCCCTTTTTCATGTTACATTCTAACATAGAATCATAGAATAGTTTGGGTTAGAAGGGGCCTTAAAGAGATCTGATTCCAACCCCTAAATCATACAACTCATTGCATCTTGGGTTTAGCTTTAAGACCCCAGACTGAAATCAGTAGGGATTTTGTATTTATTTTGAGACTAGGATTCCTTTCTTTGAACTTCCTGCCTTTACACACATCCCTAGACGTGGAGAAAGGCAGAATGTCACTGTTTAAATCAATGTTGCTGCTCTCTGAGAGCAGAACAGGGTACTGCAACAACGTTCTTGTTGTATGTGTATGAAATGTTCTGAAAACAAAACCAGCAGGGCATAAATAAGAGCAGAATTTAGTTAATATTATACAAAATAATAGTCTTGCAGTAAATGATGAGGTGATGTCTAGCTGATTTCTGTCTCTGAGGAGCACTGAAGTTGTAACGCTCTGTACTATATTGACAGGTTCATGTAAAATTCAGTGCAGCCTGCTACCCCCTGGCAGCCATTCTCTGCAAGAATGGATGTGTCAGCCCTCACCAGCAGCGCTGGTGGCCAGCGCAAGACGTGCCTCAGTGCTCCCAGAATTCCCTCTCTAAAAGGCTGCTGCGTGGGTGCTCTAACATCCTTGTCAAGCAGACAGGCGGCTGGTCAGGGCGGAAGGGCCTTCCCATTGGTGCTAACGCTGGCAGATGTTCTCAGCGTTCCTTGCAAAGCAGTGACAAGTGAACTGAAGGGAAGAGACGGCGGGATGAGAAGCGAAACGCGTTATGCACACCTCTGTAGGTGACCTGGGAGGCTGGCAGAGCCACCTGCTACCAGTGCAATACTGGGAAGGATGTAAAGACAATATTCCTGATGGATCGGAAAGAAAATTCCAAGCACAGACCGGCCCATTTTTACAGCTACTATCTGATAAAACTCCAGAAAGTGAACAGAGCATGCAGCAAAACAAGAGCTTTAATTGTGTAGATTTTCTCCCTCAGTACCAAAAAAGCTTTAGTTACAAACTATTTTTTAAAGATGGACTAAAAATATCTGCCTCTTCCAGTTACCTTCCAGAAATCAATGGGCAGGAAAGCAAATTACTGCTTCTTCTCTTATGTCTCTGCTGTTATGGTCTCAGTGGAGTGAAATTACTTTACAGTTAATTAGATTTTAAAAAAATATAGGATGGCTTCTATATAATTCCCTTGGGTGTTTCTGTTCCTCCCAGCCTTTTTAATCCATTTCCGGGAGATGCGGCATTGATTTTGAGGAGATTTAATAACCCATTGGAAACTGTATATCCACCTGTAGCTGCCATGCTAGCATTGGCCAGACTTTCTAATAGCTAAAAACAGCAGGGTAGTGATTTCAGCCAAAATATGTATGTGTTTTCTCAGCCGAGTCCTATAAAAATCATCTGGAGATTTTAAAATGAGAAATCACCCAAGAAGATGGCACAAATAAAATCCGAATCGCCGGGGGGGGGGGAAGCTGCATGGATGAGGATGTGGAGGGTATTCAGGGATATCTGGAAACAAGCTTGTCACAGTAAGGCCCTCCTCCGGCAGCCCAAAACTTAGGATATTCAGGACAATGCATCTTTTCACCCAAGGTCTTGCAGTTAAGGAAAAGCTAAAGATAAACTTCAGAGTCACACTGAGAGCAGAATAAGTTTTACAGTATCCTGAATTACCATTTATGTCCGTCATCAATCTATTGCTGACATTTTATCTTGGGTGCTTTGGTTGGTGCCTGTCCTTGGGCTTGAACTTTATCCCATGGATAAAATACGAACTGAAACAAAATGAAATATAACCCTCATGTGGAGATACTTGCTCCTGTGGCTGGACACTTCATTGCCATCTTCCCAGCACAACCCTACAGTTTGTAGCAGAGATGTGCCCTCAGTTTCCATCTCCTGTTGTTTCAACCAGTTTCCCTTTTGAGCTTGGGCTAAGCTCTTCCAGTGGGCAGTGTGCAGCAGCACAGAGAAGTGGCATGCAGTTAGCACATCTGTTGGCAACATTTCTCCAAATACTGTCATTACACTTAGGTGTGGTGCAATTTGAAACAAATAGGTAGGAAACTGTGACTTTCCAGGGTGAGAAAGTTGTGCCATTCAATGAGGTCTGTAACAGAATATTTGTTCCTCAGAAATCTCTTTATAGATAGCAGAGAAAAGTCTTCAGCTGCTAAGCAGAGTAGCATCTGGAGCATCAGGAACTCCGTCAGCATCAGGGAAATCATCCCAATCTTCCCTTTTGTTTGCACTGACATTTTTATAGGGGCTCTCCTTTTAGCACATCATTGATTGAGCTCGAAATAGCATAATCAACTCAGTGGGAATTACCAGTAATAGATTACAGCCATGTTCCACTTTTGCTGTGGCTGTCTAAATCCACATCATTTTGCTGCAGTTACTGTGTGTTTACCTTAGGGTAACATGCATCAGAATCCATGAAGCTGCATTTCCAAGACAGCATGATATTTATAAACCTTGACTAGTTTAATTATTCACTGAACTTCACTGTTTTACTGTAGGTTGTTTTCCTCCTGAAGAGAACTCCCCATTGTTGTTAATCAAGATTCTACTTGCTTTCTGATTTTATTGAGATATTCACATTTACACTAATTACTTTCAAACCAAAATTTGGTTTCCTCACATTGAATTTTAATGTATATTATAGGTTATTACCATTTTTCCTTCAGTCTTTATATTACTTTCTTTTCTCATGTGTAGTTAATTTAGTTTTGCTGAGTTTGGTTATTTACATAAAGAGAGCTATGCTTGGGTTTAAATGCTTTTGCCTTGCTTTACTGATCATAATTATTGAAGTTGTGCTTCAAACACATGGGGTTATTATTCACATTCTTCATTAGGTTTTTATTTTAAAGTTATTTTAGGGAGAAGCTTTCCCAGTAATATCTGGAGCAGTAATTGGAATTTTGGGGTTTTACCCCTGCCTCAGTGGACGAGCCTGATTTTCAGTGTGTGCTGATGACAGGGTTTCCCAATTCCATGTAATTGCTACAAGTCCTGCAGGTTGGTCTAAGCAGTGGATAAATACAAAATGAAGCCTTTGCTGTTTTTAAAGTGCTTATTCCCAATGGATATGTGGGGGAAAAAAAAAAATAGAAAGAAAATGTGGGTCCTTTCCAACCCTAACCATTCTATGATTGTGTGACATGAAAACAGTGAAACTTGTCTAGAATCATAGAATCGTTAGGGTTGGAAAGGACCTTAAGATCATCCAGCTCCAACTCCACTGCCATAAGCAGGGACACCTCACACTAAACCATGGCACCCAAGGCTTTGTCCAGCCTGGCCTTGAACACTGCCAGGGATGGAGCACTCACAACTTCCTTGGTTATGTTAGAAAATGAACCACTCCATACGTTTCTTAAGCCGCTCTCATTATTTCAGTGCTGCTTGGGAGTGTTGAACGCTTCAGGATTGCCAAAATAATGAATAGAATTGGCGATAACTGCTTAAATGTGCCTTATTTTCCCTGAAGTTAATGTGAAGATGAACCCTTTACATTTTTGAGTTTACTATCTTCAGCAGTCATACCTTAACAGATATTTGCGATGCATTTGGGTTTTGATCAGATCTTCAAAGTAGTTCAGCTCCCAGTTAACAAAGTATGAGAACCGTCACTCTTTTTGAACCCCCAGTAGCTTCTGTTCTCAGTTTGAGTTCTTGGGTTCAAAACACTCCTGAAAATACAGCACCCTTGGGTATCTCTCAAAGCTGATCAGAATACAGCTCATGTCCACACACTGGAAACAACATGAGCAGTAACTGAACATGCGATGCTGTCAGCTGAACAGAGATGTGGGTGATAAGGCAAAGGTATAGTTCCAGCATCTGAACTCCTATCACATGAAAGAGTTTGAGTGATGCAGCACAAACCTGCTCACTTTTCCTGACCAGGCTGCCGCTGGTTGCAGTAAATAACAAAGTGCATGCAAAACCTGACCACGTCTGTCAGGTCTGTGACTAGAGGATGTGCAGGTCTGAGCTCCAGAAGCAGATGGCAGCTCAGCAGGTAGATAAATGCAAACCTCACCCTCAGTGAGGTCATGACAAAGAAAGGGCAGAAATGAGACTGTGAGAAGTCACCAGTAATGCAGACCGTGTGCCTAATGACACCAGGGAGGAGGAAACTGTCTGTTCTCCACAGATACACTATTTCCATACAATATTTGAGCTACTTTAATACTGACTGACATTTTCTTTAAGTTGTAACTTGTGCAATTTCAGGATAACCTTTAATTTTCTTCTACCCTTACAATGCAATGGGAAGACACAAAAATAAGAACACCTGAATTGCAGACATTCTAAATACTTTTTATCAGAGGAACTTTTTATCATTCATGCACTCTAGTGGGAGAATTTGAATGCATGATGCCTTTCAACATTTTGTTTGCCTACAGCAACAGCTCTTGGGCACCACTTTGTGCATGGTTAGGATTTTTATTCTTGTACAGAGTAAGATCTCTTCTAGCCCAGGTTGATGACCTGATTGTTAGAAACATGATGAATTTTAATGTCCTACTACCACTGGGAACTGATGATTCTGACCTTGCTTTTAGACGACCAAACTGTTCATGAGGAGCCCATTTGCCCATTTTGTCTTTCCACACACAAGAAAAAGGAACCCTGTCCAGTATTTCTTTCTGGCACAGAAAAGAAGCCTGGGTCTCTTCAATATGTTTGATGACCAGAGGCTTTTGGGTCCCTTTGTCTAACAGTATAGTCCAGAAAATATTCTGCAGAATTGATTAAATATCAACTTGCAATACAAGTGTAAGTGCTTGAGAGTCTAGTTTCCTTAAAGTGTTTTCATGTTTGAAAAATAAATCATTCTTTAATGTGGACCCAGTGCTTGCAAACTCTTCCATTTTTTCCCCTTGGTCCAATTTTCATGTGTTGTTTGGATGCGATACACTGATCTTGGAGAGTCTCAGGAAACTGTGACTTTTGAAATGAATTCAAACACTGGCTACAGTAACTAAATATTGCTGCTTTCCAAATCGTGCTACTGGGCCCATCTCCCGTTCTATCTCATGAAAGGCTTGCAGATAGGAAGGAGGTGACAGTGAAGGTGCACTCAGCAGTTCAGCTTTCACTTCTGCATTACACTGCACAAGGAGGGAGGTTCACAGTGTGGAAGGTTTTGATTTTTAGGTCTAATGCTGTGTTCTGGCTGAATGAACTCTATCAAAGGAGATAATTTTTACCATGTGTGCATTGCCAAGGCAAATACCAGCCCATTTCTGTATTTAAGCCTGTTTTATTTTGGGCCCTCAAGTTGTACCCCAGCTTTCTCAAGCATAATTTGTTGGAGAAATGTTGCTCAGAAGCATCAGAAGACATTTTTCTAACTGACAGTGGAGTGACTGTGATCCCTTACAGTGAGGGAAATTCCACTGAGCAGGATTTGGTCAAAGGACATAAGACAACACAAAAGTATCTGAATTTCTGCTCCCCTGTTACACAGACTGCAGGTCAGCCCAGGCTGAAATTGTAACAAGTCAAATGCAAGATTCAGAAGACCTTTTTTGCTGATGATGTTAGCTACAGCGCTGTCCCGTTCTCGTGCTGTGATTGATACAGCAATGCTGGTGTGCAGATTGAGGTCAGACGATGGCTACCTGATCAGGCTGATGTCACAGCACACTAAGCTCACATAACAGCTCTGTCCTTTTAGCTAAACCGCTGAATTAAGCAGTCTGTATACACAAATAGCAGTACAACTCAAATTGGTTCATAGAATCAATCAGTTAATGTCAATTTGCCTTTAGACTGGTTATGAACATGTATGTATGTGGATGTGAGTTAAAGGTTAGACCATCAGCCAGGGATACAAAGATACTTCATATGAGCTGATCTAGACTTCTTCAGACCCAAATATTTTTCCTTTATCAAGAACCTCGATTCCATCTGAACATGGGCCTTTTACTGCAGTCTACAACATATTTAAGGGTCCAACACGTTTAGCAGACTGCACCCTTACCCCACCTCCAGCTCCAGTGGAACCAAGCCCCTGGACTCAGCTGTAGCAGCATGCATGAGGACTGCGCTTCTTAAAGATCATGAACCTTCTCTGTGTGTTCTCACTGCCTAATTGGAAAATGGGGCATCAGTGGCCCAGAGCAAACTGGCAGCAGAACTGGAACCTCTGATCATTCGTCTGTATTGAACAATAGAACAACTTTGACCTGAAACAAAGCAGGGGAGGTGCCCACTTCCCAGCCTCCATGCACACATGCCCATGTGCCCTCCCATTCCCTCACCCGCATCTCACGTGTAACAGTATTGTGCACACACATATTTAGAGCTTCCTGTGGCATTACTGCTTATTTCCTTGCGTGCACAGGCCTAATTAACAGCTATCACTCCATTCATTCTTGATTTAAACATAATTAACAGTATGCTTAAGTAATGATTTTGCTTATGTCTACTGACTGAAGCCAAACTTGTCAAACTATTGCTCCATTAATTTAATTCTTCCTCTTGATTTTGGGAAATTCGGTTATTCTAATGCAGTTAGTCATATAGTAAATGTTTGCAAGTTCTGTTGCTTAGACACTTCAGAGTATTTTCTAGATTATTGTAATTTGTTGCCTAGAGAGCTTATAAAAAAAAAATGGTATCTTTATAAACTGTCAGATGTACCTGACTGTTCTGTACAAGTTCTGTAGCATACAAGGCATTTACTTCGATTTTAGCAAACTACCAAATGTCTTCTACAGTATCATTTTACAATGAGGGAAGAAAGTGATTCCAGTAATTGTTAGGATTGATGGTCTTGTCTGTGACTGTCAGCCCGGTTCACGTTAGCAGGACATTGCACAGAGACTGGAGATGGGCAAGGAAGGGGAGCATTCCTCTATAAACAGAAGAGCCACCTTCCCTCCTTCTCCCTGCAGGAGACTGAGGCTGCACTTCAGCAGCTGAAGCTCCAGTGGACTTTTGCTCTAGGAGCTACATGTCAGTGCACAGGGGGACCTAACAGGCACCACATCTGCACTGTGTGGAAAAGCAGGGATTCCTTAAAACCCTTTGGTTCTGCCCCACACCACTGCTGTTACAGTCATTCCTCCTTGGCTGTTTCAAGCATATGTTTATTTACATTTTTAGCCTTATTAAAGTCATGGAGTGGCAACTGTTCAGATCATTGGTGAATTCTGCTCCCACATTAGCTGGAGGGGAGTCTTTCAAGTATGTCACCTTAGCTTGGTAATATGCTTGAAGATGCAATAGCTTTTGTTACATATTCTGCTTACTGACATTATCTGAGTGTTTAGGAGTAGAGCAGTGTCCTTGAGGTCTCTGGGAACACACTATGCTACACTGGATGACTAATGCCGTTCACTTTGCTAGTAAAATTCTGATTCTCTGACTGGTTTTTTTAGCTGCATTCCTCTATTCATCTGTCTGGAACAAAGCAAGACAGAGATGTTGTTATGATGTCTCGCAGGACTTGAAAAGATAGCCCAGTAGCACTGTCTCTATTGATGCAGAGATAGCTGTCTTGTGACTATTGCTGGCAGTTCAGAATACACTCTGAATAAGAGAACAGGTAAAAAAGGACCGTGTTTTGGAATCCAAGCACAAACGATCTGCCTTAGAGAGCAGCATGCTGTTAGCTGCCAGCTTTTGAAAGGTTTGTGGTCATTTGGGGGAATCTCCAGCCATCTATACTATGATGCTCCAGCTCCGGGAGGCTCATTTTATTCCATACAGCTAAGGACAAGGGCCTGCATTTCCTGAGTGATCAGCTTGTTAAAATCTCCCTTGGTAAATAAAATAAACAATATGTGACTCCGCTGTCACCTTCTGAGTGAAACAGACCTGGCTTGAAACTTCCCCGGCTCCCACTGATGCAAACAGAACTCCAGATCTGAGGGCCCTTGTCTGCACTGCAGTTTGTACCAGTTTATTTCACAGCAAATCAGTTTTGTTACACAGATACAGCCCCTCTTAAACCGTGATCTATCAGCCTTGTATTTAGTTTCCCTATCAATTAAAAATAAATCTGTGTAAACTATTACATGGCTTCCAGATAAAGACTTGAATCAAGCTAATTAAATTGATTTAAATGTAACCCAAGACTTTTATATATAACACAAACACACACATATATTTGTATGTTATATATTAGGAATACAAAAATGGTGGGAGCCCACAAGAAACAAAACAGCTCTAATTTGGCAGGGCGCAGAAGGCAGAGGAGTGTTAGGCAAAGGGAAATCAAGCTGTGAATATGATTGCTATGCCAAGAGTTCTGATTAAATGATGCCTGACTGAGTTATGTCCTGTGAATACCTTACCCCACCTGGTGCACCCTTCCCACCCGGTACAGATTTCTGCCAACATGAAGCTAATTTAACCATATAGTGCTCTTCATACATATAGTTACACGTCACAGGCTAAGAACAGTAGCTGTATTACATCTTAACTTGACTAGGAATTTATTTGTATGTGTAGTACTTTTGAAACTCTAAACATAAAGCTCTAGTGTTTGAATATAATTCACATCAAGACCCCATCAACCAGGCAACAGCTCAAGGCCTGTCATCCTCCTTGACTCTCTCAGAGTTGTGCACTTTGTGATGTCCTACAACAAGTACTTTATCAGAACCTTTGCTGGTGATACTCATGCTACTCACAAATAGGATGGCACAAGAAGAGTCACAGCTAGTTGCTGTCTGTGGGCTTTTGTTACTGAGATGACATGATGTCATTTTAATGTAACTGAAGAGGTTTTTCTGTCAAAACCAAACCAAACCTTAAGCTTTGCTTACAGCCAAAATTTCACAAGAAGTTGGGGCAGGGCGGCAGTGCTTTCCCCAATAGGAATAGCCTGATTCCAGGTTGAAGTCCAGCACCTGGATATTTTCACAGGATAACCTGCACATCAATTAGCTGGCTGTGAGTTCTTCAACATCGCATGTATCTGCAAAGCTCTCCTCTGGCCAGTAACCCTCAGCTGTGCTGTACTGCAGGACACAGTTTGTCATTGCTTCTGAAATCACCAAGGACTTTGGAGTCTTAAAGAAAACCAAAACATTTGGATGCAGTCAAGTACTTCATCTCAAATAATGCCCTAGGTAAGTGGAGCACATTGCCAGGTGACCTCCATAGCTTTTACACAAATGTATTTGCTTGAATTCCTATCTTGTGTGTATGTCTGCTGACATGGGGTGAGTAACCACTTGTCCAAGTAAATACAGCCACCCTTTTTCAGCCATGTTACCTTGGGCAACTTGAAAATTTACCTTAAACCTGATTTAGTATCTCCTAAGCCTGATTTATATATGCTCTGCTATATGGAGCATTAACTGAGTATTCAAAGCAGAAAACCAAGTGAACTATACATACAGAATGACTACTTATCTTTGCAAGGCATCCTTCCCTGTGCATACGGAATGCTTCATCTTCTCAGTGGTCACTTACAAATTCTCAGCTATAAACTCTAGATCTGATTCTCCTCTCACACGAGTGTAAATCAGAAGTAGCTACACTGAAGCCACTGGATTTATACTGCAGTAAATCCAATGTGAATGAAGAATCGCACAGTTTCCCATTGACATCAATAAAAAGAACACTAGGCTCCATGTAAATAAATGGCCAGAAGCTTCCTTGAGTCCATTCCAGTTGGCAAAAGATAATTTGATAAATGCATTTTAATGAGGCTCTTTTAAGCTGTGTTGTATTTCACCTGATGTTTGTATGGTGATTCTTAGAAACTGGTTTACTGCATGAAATACAAGATCCTTTGATGCCGTCATTATATGTATATGTGAGAACAGGAGGTTGGGTGTGCTACATATGGAGAAAACGCACAATTTAAGGTTCCCAAATGGCATCTTTATGTAATTGTTACAAGACTTAGCGGATGAGTAGTTGGAGTGGTAAAAAAAGAAACAGAATCATAACACTAATGGCAAAATAAATATTTGCCCACACATGCCACACAATCATTACTAATTTAATGTCAGAAGACAAAGAGAAACAGCTGCTAGCTCTGGTTTCCATAATAAAAAAGTTCATGTGAATTTAAATGTGGTACTGATGCAGATTTAAATCCCTTCCTGTACTTTGCAGGTATTGTTAAATATTCCCTGAAGTTATCCTTTCCCATATATCTCTAATAATCAGCAGAAAGATTTCTTTTTAAAAGGATGTGGACTCTGTGAAATGACAGGGTTTGCTGTAAATAGGGTTTTGCTTTAGAGCAATGAAGAGAGAATTCTCTACTTCTCAATCCAGCATATTGCACTGCAGGTACCTTATATATTGGGGCTCTCTGCAAAAATAACCCAATTTGACAGCCGTTTGAAAACAGACCTCTTGCATGTCAAAGAGTGTGAATCATGGCTGCACAGGTTTCAGCAAAGGCAGTTTTTAAACCACTTTCCTCATCTTAGCTCACTAGGGCTCATGGTGTTCCTGGCTCCAGGGCTGCCTCTTTAGCAGCAGCTGCAGCTTCCATGATTGGGAACATCAGGCAGTGTGGATGTGCTCACCCTTGATCTAATTTTGTTTCACTGAACCACCACTGTTTAAATGGAAGCAGAGTGAATCTGGTATCAACATTGCATGGAAACCCAGCCTGAAGGCTTCAGCGCTGAGGTTCAGAGTTGTGGATGGTGATCTGCCTGTCTTAATGACAGCGAGTTAAGCAGAGGGAAGAGAGAATGAAGGTCTTGTGGGATCTGGGGAATGTGTCCTGTGGATGCACAGTGCCTTGCTTTATCCTCCCAACACTGCAACAGAGAAGTTAGAAGGAATTTTCAGCCCTGCTAAAGCAGCCTGTAGCAATATGGAAATGTGGTAACCTGCAGCTGAAAATGGAAACGCAAGCAACTCCCGAGGTGTATGCAAGAGAGGACAAGGCTCCTCAGGTGAATTGTCCTGGAAAAGGGAATGTACTAAATACCACTGAGCGTGGCAGCTGTGTGAGATTACTCATCTAGTAACACTTTGTAAGACAAAACGAATGCTTTGATTTTTGGCTCAATTCATATTGCCTCATGTTGCATCTCATTATAATGATAGTCATTTCCAGATACCATTAACATTTGTAGAAGCAGCTATTTAATATTCAGGGCTTCTTTTTTGTCTGATTTCTCAGTGTCATGAGTGAAGGGGGGGGCTTCAGGGGATGGTGTTTGTTTGTGCTAGAATACACACAACCAGTAGAAACCTTTCTGCTTGACAAGTCAGCCCTTCCCTGCTCATTTCTAGAGTTTCCATTTGAAACCAAACTGTCTAATCTTTCTCTAAAAATTGTTTATGGCTCTTTTATCAGCACTTGCTTTCATAAATGCTGTCAGTGCATGTGATACCTTCTCTACTACAGAACCTGCTTATAGCTTTATATTCACCAAGGTGATAAAATACATTTGATTTTCACTGAAACAAGCTTGAGGGCCCTGTTTATAGAGTATCTCGCACAGTCATGCAGTATTAATTCCATTTGTGTGGAAGTTAAGCTGTGAATTCCAAATAACATAATAGTCCTGCCTCACTGGGGTGAAGGTTGAATTTTGGAGTATAATTAAGTTCTAGGAAAAGGAAACACCCCATGTCATAAATGAGAAACCGTTTGCATAGTAAATACCGTAATTAAAAATCATTAATATAACTAGAATTAATTAATATCAATCAAAATTAATTCTTCTCTGTGGCACACTCTTCACCTGGAAGTGGAGCACAGATAGTTTCAAAGTGAGTGAGCACACTGCAAAGCTTGAGTGAAACTTCTCAAGATCTAATGTTTTCTCATGTCAGTGTCTCACACCTCTGCTGTAGGCTGCTGAACCAGCCAAAGATGTCACGCTCACAAAACTGAACCCAGGATAAAGTTGGCTTAATTTTGGGAAATGGAAGAGTCTGATCAGAGTGGAGCTCGTATCTCCACAGTTCCATTAGTCAGTCCTTGGTTCTGACCCTGTCCCTTAGCTGGGGCTATTTCACAGCTCTACAGCTACCTCTGAAAGGTGCTTTATCAACTCCCTGTTGTAGTCCTGCAGCAAAGCAACATCCCATGCCTACCCACTACCAAAGCAATGCTTGCTCATAGTAGTGTGAGCCCTGTAAGTTGAGCTTTTGCTCTGCAGCTCTCCGACGGATCCCTGCAATAGAGCTGAAAGTGTGGAACTGGAAAATAAACCCCAAGCCACCAAGCTACAGCTCTTCCTAAAGCATAATGATAATCCTTTGTAGTGTTTGTGATTTGAACTATCACTAACAACTGCATCAGTAGCAAAGACCCTGAAGATAGGCTGGTCACAGATCAGAAGGATATCAGAAAACATGAAGAAGCTCCTTAATTAATTTCTAATCCTTTTTCAGCCTTAATCTTCTTTTTCATAGTAAGATCTGGCATTACACATTTTCTGCACACATGCTTTCTAGATGATGTAGATTAAGTCTTAGGTCTCTGATTTGCTAGAAACAGCATGTTGGTAGGTTACTGCAGCCTCATACTGGAATAGTGCAGGATTATTCTGCCTGGGCTGATATATTCAGCTAAAATATTCATTAGAAGTATGTGAAATCGGTCCAGTCATCCAGGGTTTTTGTCTATACCTTTTCTGTGCTTCATAAGGGTTTCATCAGCCTTTTTGCCATTACTGGGACTGTTTTATTTGTGCATCTATCCCAGAATTAGACTTTGCATTTAGCAGTGCTAGGTGGGTGGGGAGAGGAATTCCCAGTGCTTTCTGGCTGGGGCAGGAGGCACATTTCAGGAATAGGAACAAAAATCCTGCGGATTGATATTTTGTAAGCAGAAGGTGGGTGTTTTCCTTGGTAGTTAATGGTGCAGTGTCTGCAAATTTATGATGTCAATACAAAAACTAAATGGATAGGCTTCTTATACTAACAGAACAAATACTGATGCATGAACACTAGTCAGTACTGTCTCCTGTAGCAGGATCAGAAGAATATGAAATACGTATGTTAGACAGTTCTGTCCCTATAAAATTCCGTGGCCAAATAGTTCCAGGATCCTATAGAAAGATCATAATGGTGTTTTTTCAGTCCTTTCTAAAGAAGTTCCTGGATTTCCCTACAATTAAACAGGAATTTTGCATGAAGATAGGGAGGTTTTTTAATATGGAGTTAGCCAAATTTATAACTATCTGGACTATCCCCCAATCTTGCTTCTGCTGATTCCAATAGGAGCAGATGAGGCTGTAACTACAGCAGAGATAGAGCATTCATCCTTTCAAACTCAGAAATGAAGGTAGGTCAGTGCTGACAGCGTGTTTTGAATTGTTCTCGTGTGCACTTACAGCACTGCCAGATCCACATTTAGATAAGACTTTATAATCTGTCCCTCAGCCTTGATCAGGAGAAAAAATGTGTTCACTTGCTTGGATGAAGCCTTGCACTATGGAAATGAAAGGCTGAACATTTACTGAGCGTTTTCAGCTGGGTAGAACACACACATTCCTGTGCTGCTGTCAGGATTTAGGTTTCTTTCAGACAGCAAATTACAGAAAGAATTCAGCAATTCTTCTGCAAACATCACAGAGAGTAGAGACACAGAACAGATGAAGGTTTTACCCAGAAGAGCAGAAGACCTTAGGGACATTCCCACCTGTGTTTAACTTGCTGCAGAGGTTCACAGGAATGGGCACTACAAAAAAAGCACTTACAATTTTAACTGTGCTGACTACCCATATATATAGGACAGGAAAAGAAAGCCCAAACTAACCAAATCATTGAAGGATGAAGGGGGAAAAAATCACTTTACCCAATTTGCAGATGAAAATACTCAGATTAACATTTTCCTAGTAGACTAAGGGATATATTTAGGACTTGCTTAGGATTATCAAAAGCAGCCTTCTGTATTGAGATGTTATGATTTACAGAATTCCATTTATGCAGCACTCGTGAGAATGAAGCCATGCTTGCTAAGGTGCCTTAATGTGGGTAAAATTGACCTAGATGAGCATTTCTGAGACATCCAGGATGTGTGGACCACTTCTGGTTCTGTCTTCCTGTGTCTGCAGGTCCCCCCAGTGTTCTCCTCTGCCTTGCAGGTGTTCAGCTGCTGCCAGCTGGTGAAGGTCACTGGCAGTCCCCATGCAATCTAGGGGTTAAGTTACTGACATTTGTCACTCTGTGCCTCCTTATTTCAGTGTGACGGCATCATTTGAGGAACACTGTTTGGCCTAGAGCATAAAATTTTTATCTTAGAAGCTGTTGGTTTGATACTGTTTTGCTTTTGTGTGACAGGGCATACAAGGAATGAAAGACAGGGATTTAGAAGCATTATCTTTATATACAAATGCAAAAGACAACAAGCAACAGTATTTAAACCAGAAACCTGGAATCCCTTGAAGGTGGTTTGGCCATAACATTTCTATTCAGGTTGTGACTCAATACCTATTACTATGTTGTCAATTGTCAGCTTGAATATATCACATTTTTTCAGTAATCCCTTGGTGGTTCTGTTGTGCTTTATCGTCTGTAAGTTATGTTGCAAGACCTCCTTGCAGGAGAAAATTAAAGAAAAGGAAAAAAAAAGAATGCTTCTGTAAAAGAGCTGCATTGCACCCTGAATACGTACCCCTGACAAGACATGCAAACAAGCACCTGTGTATCTGGGTAATTATGAATCTGCTTTTAGTCCCAGAATGGATTTGTGTGTGTGTATATATATATATTATATAAAACCACAGTCATACATAATATACAAGCTACGTTCACTCTTGAGGTGGAAGTTAGAATACCAAAAATGCTTTTCTATTTCAACCTGACTCATTTGAGGATGTTTGACCCTACATGTATTATAGCCTAATGTGTGCAGGAATTTTGTAGTGTTTCCATTTGATTTGCTTGCTTTAGGAACAGGTATGCTATTATCATATAAACCTTCTGCCCATTTAACCACAGAGTAATCTCAGTAGTCGGTCAGGTATGTAAACCTTTTTCAGTGGGTAGACTGAGTGTTTGAAGACACGAGGATATTCCTTAACATGTGCAAAGCGTTCCTGCATTCAGACAAAAGGAAAATAAATTTCAACAGTGATGGCAAGTATAGGCAACTTTGCAAGCACTGCACATTGACCTAGCCACTGGGCTCCAGCATCTTCCTCTCCAAGTAATGTGATTAGCCATAATGTTATCTGGAAGTATTGTGTGGACTGTATCTCTCTATCAAAATGATCTAGACCAGAGGTAAGAACGTGTCTGCCTGTTGATGCTGAAGTTGCTCAAATTATTATTCTGTATATGAACAAATCAGTTGTTGGGAACTGCTTGTAATTGAGAGAAACAAGCAAAAATCCTTCTTCCCTTGCCATGGTGGGTCATCTCCAACTGAAGAAATACAGCATTACCTTTCTGCACACCTACTATCTTATGATGCCTCCTGCACAATCACAGCACCTCTAACCAAAGCTCCAGTTAAACAGCTCCAGCCCTTCACTCAGGCACATGCCCATACTTAGGGGTGGACACTGTCATTAAAGCCGTATGCATAATTCAGTCTGGTGACTGAAATCACCTCTGAAAAGGAGAAATCTACTGCAGAAACTTCTGGGTAGCCATGCCCGCCTGGTTTTTATATGCAGCAGATTTGGCCCAGTGTCCTTATTACAAGTGAATGTCAACAGTGGAAGGATAATGGATTAGAGTTCTAGCAAAAACTTCCCGTATAAATTAAGCCATTTGCCAAGTCAGTTGATGCCCTACTTTCAAGACTGTCATAGCAAGCGATTCTGAGCAGTCTCTGCTTATTAAAAATGGAGTACTAAAATCAATACAGCAATATCTTGTTGGAGAAAATTCGATTTATCAACAGGTTTGTCGTTTTAAAGATGATTAAAGGACTTGTTTATTAGGCATCATCTAGACTTTAGAAATAGTTGTTATGAAAATAATATGACATAAGCCACAATAGACTTACAAATCTTTCAATTACATCAGGGAGTGGATGTTTTTCTCTAAGTGAAGCTCTAGAAGCATTTCCTATCTTTACTTTAAACTACATCAGTCATCAATTCCATATTAAAAACTAATACTGCTCACAGGATGCAGTAGCTCAGGGGAAGACCTGATACTCAATCTCTGCATTTAAAGTAGTTAAAAATATGAAGTGTGCTGAATTTTTCATTTCTGTGTTGGGGGAAATACTGATTCTGACCTGCAAGAGTTAATTTCTGAAAGCTCCAGTTCAATTTCTGCCGAAATCCTACCTAGTTATTAAGAACACAAGCACATTTAAAGTGTTTTCCTCTACTGCAGGTGAAAACAACAAATCCAAGAGTGAGAACAAACTCCAAAACTCATCTTCCTCTAGGATAAAGAGAACAAGGCTGCCTCTACCCTTTAAATAAGATGTTCAATACTTTTCAGCTTCTCAGCTATAATTTCTCACAAATAGGAAAATGAACACTAAAGTGCATGTGCAAACACTCAGAGTTAGGAAAAATACCATTTCATGGGCATTTGGAAGCATCCAGCTTCTGGTTTGCATGCTACACAGAAGAAAAGGTATAAAGAATAGGAGGAAGAGCAATTGCTACTGAAGAGGAATGCTGATCCATAACTGAATATGAAGAACTATTTTAAATTATTATTCCTGGGAAGATAATAAAGATTAATTTGTCAACATTATTGCTTCAACAGATTACACATTCTTGAATCTCTNAGCATCCAGCTTCTGGTTTGCATGCTACATGCTACACAGAAGGAAAAGGTATAAAGAATAGGAGGAAGAGCAATTGCTACTGAAGAGGAATGCTGATCCATAACTGAATATGAAGAACTATTTTAAATTATTATTCCTGGGAAGATAATAAAGATTAATTTGTCAACATTATTGCTTCAACAGATTACACATTCTTGAATCTCTTTAGAATATATAGAAGAAAACACTTCTTAAAAATGAAGTTGTCTTATAGAAGGAAAGTGAACATCCTACCTAGTCTAAATTGCACTCCTGTTGGAAAAGCATTCATTCGGTCACATGCTGACCTCTAGCTCTTTATCGCGTAACCCTTTTCAGTTTTCCTTCTGAACCCTTCTGCAAATACAGATATATCTGTATCTTGGCAAGCAACAGTGATCAAGAAAAGCAGAGGGGAACCGATGGTAAATTGGCATGATAAAAAAATTGGTTTTCTAATAACCTTTTCCAGAAGAGTTCTCACCATTTCTTTCTGATTTGAGCTAGGGAAAAGTGGCTTTCGCTCTGCAGAGAATAAAACACACCTGGGAATGATGTAAAAGGAAAAAAATACTTCTTGGTATTCAGAGCCTTGTGTCATTTTGATTGCTTGTAAAAATACTAATTTACACAAGTCCAGGATAACCAAAAGATACGGTCCAGAATACGTAGAGCTGTGCAGAAGATTAGAATAGTGAGCAAAGAAGCAGCTCTTCCGTCCCCCCAGCCGTTCAGTCCATAAACGCAGCAGGTAACGGGGAATGGAAAGTGAACAAACAAGGGAATAAACACAGAATCTCTTCATTTTAGCAGAGAAGTGCTCATGAAGTGAGGTTTTAGGAATGTTTCTCATTGAAAGGGGTTTGTGTGTACATCAGTGGCCTGATGTCACACATACATAACACCAGGTTACATAGAAGCATCAGAGGAGGTGAGCTCTGCCCCTGGGTTCTCATGTAGCCTAGAGCTGAAGTTCACAGAATCACAGAATCACCAGGTTGGAAGGGACCTCTAAGATCATCAAGTCCAACCCAGTTCATGCTATAGCTCAAATTCCCCAGTGTTCCATCCAACTTGTGCATCGATTCTCAGACACACTGGAATTAGAGGCATATCAGAACACAAAGAAGATTCTTCTAGTTAAGCTAGAATTGATAATTCTTTAAGGAGCTTTGTTTCTAAAGAAATGCAGGTTTGTGGGGCTTTTAAAGTGCATTGTCAGGGAAAAAAAGAAGACAAAAATAAGAGTTCTGAAATAGAGTGAAACGTCAGGAAAAGCAAAGAGAATTTCAGGACAGGGATGGTTTGGTTTTCTTTTATTTCTACCACTACTGCAGCTCCACTGTGTTCTCAACATAAAAAAGTACACAAATGCTTCTGAGGCAGATAACGTGAGACAAGTAAAACAGTCCTCTGTAACGGGAAAGCCTAATTTATTCACCTTCTTTAAAGAACTAGAAGCAGACCAGGACAGAACAGCTCTTTGCTGCTACTGAGAAAACACAGTGAAATATGCCACCAGGCAGAATAGCTCATGATTTTTGCATGCCACTAAGGATTTGCCTTGACACCTAATGAATTTTGTTGAAGTCAGATTTCAGGTTCTCTAAATACTGGTTTCCCTCCAGAGAGACAGGGCTGGGAAAATTATTTTGCAATAACGATGCATTTTTTGCTTGGCAGTGATTTGGGAAGCAGTTTGATATTGTGCAATGTACTGCTGTAAAAACTTGTTACACTTCTGCTAAATAACCTGATAAAACTTTGTCCCTTTCATGGCTAAAAAGCTGAGCTTTACAGATTCATCTTTTCATTCCAATGACTTATATTTTCAGGAAAGCATTACCATGCGTCTCTGCTTACATGACGACTCAGGCACTGTGATTTCCCTTGAGCAGGACTGAGTACATTGCGCTGCCTTGGAATTTCATGGCTAGAGTGGCCAGGGAATTTCACAAAGCAGCAGTGGACACTTCATTATTTTGGAGGGTTTAAGAAAATTTAATAGAAATTTCTGGCAGCAAATGAGATAGAGCAATAAAGAACTACAGCAAATGAGGTTTTCTGGCTCTTGTATCATCAACCTTAATAATGGTATGTTTTGATTGTGGTATGAGGGAGATGAACTTTGCACATCCTTTCGCCTGTTCAGAAGACTGAATGCTGCTCACTCCTTCAGACAGCAATCTGATGCTCTGGATACACAACAGCAATAGGTTGTGCTGATTTATTAATCTAGGCCTGTGTGTGAGGACAGATATTTATCTTCCTCATTCTATTCACAAAAGTTAGCAAAAAAAGATTTTATTTCTATATGTATAGGTACAGATATAAGTGTATAAAGATGTATAGATGTAGGTAAAGTGAAACACACTAGTTTCAACATACATCCTCCAAATTTCCATCTGATCTGGACTCCACTGGCAGTTCTCTGGCATTTCAACTCTGAAATCCAGGCAGCTGCCAAAGGTCAGTGCTCCTTGATATCACTCACTATAAAAGGACTCAATTACACCCTCAGGATTTTAACATATTCCGTTTTACATTTTAAACCCATATCAAAACCTGAAAGAATCATTTTTCATTTGTCTGGTTTCCTCACAAGTTTGTAGCCTTCTGCACCATTTAGAACCTTCTGAAAATTTATGTAAGCCTTCTGATTTTAAAAAGGCAGCTCTTCTGACATCCCTTTACCAGAGACAAAAATTATCCTTAACGCAGTTTCTAATGCAGATTCTTCAAACTAAAATCTCGTTACAGACTGCTAGACCAAATTAGGGTAATGAGTTCTCCAAGCCCCAGTTATTCTCACAATTACTTATTGACTTAGCCTAATTCTAAACTAAGGTTACTCAACTAAAACCAGCACGCAAATATAATTTTTCGCTCTTTCATGTAACGCTGACAAGTGTGTCACAGCCCAGGATGAGACTTGTCATCAATGGGAAAAGGTGGCTACAGACACACAGGACTCTGAATTGCTAAGCCTAGTTCTGCAATCCCGCAGCTCAAGTTTAGCTTAGAATGCCCTGGAACATCCTTTTTAACACTAGAGCATGGCACAGGCACATGACCCTTCACAAGGAACTTGAGTTCTCTGCTAAGAAACCAAAGCCACTCCAGAACCTACCACAGTGAAAACTGTGGTCTTCACTGAGCCATGTCTGAGCTTGAAGAAGTAATAGTATTTATTAACAGAAACCAACTGACAATGGTCTCAGCATGGAGACCATGTCCCATTCTACATACTTAGAACCTCACACAATCCTTTCACCATTTTATCTACTGGAGATACCTGCAATTGTTGCTGCTTTATGTGCTGGGTAACTGCACACTGCATGGTTCTTACTGTACATGAAGCTGCTTGAGGTCACATTGCAACGTAACTAGTTCTCACATGTTCCTCTTCCACACTTGAGTTTGCTTGCAGATACTCAGGCTGTAGGTTTCAAGATACTATGCAGCAGAAGTGGTGAACATTGAGATCCACTCTGCTTTCCTACAGCAAAACATTCTTTATTCTTCCTCTTTTTTCACCCCAAATGGTATATAATAGGTCCCTCCATGCAGGAAGCTCTCAGCATCAAGATATGTCCCCATCTTAAAAATCCTTACTCTGGTCCCTCAGGCCTTCAGCCAGCACTGATGGAAGCAGATCCCTTGACCAGTCACAGAAGCCAGTTTTTCTGCTTGTATGTCTCAATATAAAAATTCAATGAAAGCTCCAGGATTAAATTCACCTACTACAATATGCACTACTAGTAAACATACTACTACTAAATGCATTCCAACTACTAAATGTAGTTGCAGTGTTCTAGATTAAGGAGAGCATGATTTCACTCTGAAGCTAGCATCAACATGCACAGCAGTTATTAATGCCAGACACAGTAAATTTGGCTGCATCTAGATTACGCTTCCTAGTTACTAGCAACAAAAACTCACAGCATTCATGGGGTAGTGGGACCACAATAAAGCACTGTATTGTGCAGTATGTGGCACAGACTCTGAGTGGGCATTACCAGGCCTAGGAGCAGTTTCATTCGTTCGCATCCTGTGACATACAATTATCTCAGACTAAACACGACCTTGGAGGCCCTCTATTAAAAGTGTATTTTGAGCACAGAACAGCGTATACATTTTGAAACACATTATTTTGATCACTGAAAATTGACATGTTGGGCTCATTAGCCAGGAAGCCTGAATATCTCATTTGTGAGCTTTGCTCCAGGTGTTTTTACAGGTCAGTCACTAAAGGAAGTAAACAGGCAAAGCTGCAGAGCAGTGAGTGGGGAAGATTCTTACTGAAAGTGGTGCTTTAAGAATTAAAACCCCCCACATCATGCCATATGCTGGTACATGCCACATTACATCAGGCACGTAAATGGGTTAATTGGACTCATTAACATCATTTCCTTCTTAAAACTTTTCAGCTAAGAAGATGAAAAGATGATGTTAATCTTTACACTTCTCTTGCATTTTAGATTCTTCACACAGACCTTTTTTTAATCAAATATTGATGATAATGCCTGTTGTTCTTCAAAGCCCAGCAATTATATTGCAGCTCCCTCCCAGTGAGTGGCACTGTATCAGACCTCTGGTACTTCCTTATCTTTAATTCCCTCCCCTCCACTTTTTTGTTTGAGAAACACAATATAAGATCTGTTGGATTCTTGCCAGAAAAGGCCCTTTGGTATTTTCCTTATCCGATGGCCTTCAAGCAACCTGCTGAGCCTGCATCCCTCATATGCTCAGTTGTAAGCTAGAAACCTACTTGAGTGATGCAACAGATCCCACAATTCTGTCCCACAGCTCAAGCCACCACTTCTGAAGCTAAAGCCATGGTTTACACTTGCGTCAGGCAGAAAATGATTAACTTTCTTGCTGGCTATGGAAGTCCTCGTGGTCTAGAGGGACTGGCCACATGGGATGGGTCAACAGTGCTCTCTGCTGGCTGCAAGAAAAGCTTGCAGGAATACAGCTGGAATTTGCCTTGCAATTACCTTTGAAAATAAAGCACGAAATACTTTGAACATGGATCTCTGTTAAAGGCCCTGAGACATTTATAGGCTAATCTATAGATGACCGTGATTTACAAGGTGAAGAAGCATGCTGTGCATTGCAGACATGATTCAGAAAATAAAGGTATGCTAGCAGCGCTTCCACAAATTCTTTACATGCTGCTGCATACAATGGTTAAGCATAACACTAAAAAATAAGCATAAAGATAAAAGCAGAGGAAAAGTATTATGAAACACAACTATTCAAATGTACAAATGCTCATCAAAAGCACTTAAATAGAACTGAATGCTCTGTAGAAAACAATGACTTAAATGCCATTAAAAAATCTTATCTACGGGTATACACACAAAGAGGCTACTTTAAGATAAGGATAGAGCTCTCAAAGTCTGGAAAATCTACAGAACAACTGTCTCCTATTTGATTATATCAATCTCCTCTTCAAAACAAGACTTTAAAACCCAACTTAGAAGAGTAATTCTGTAAAATAATGTTAGCTTCCAGCTTTGGTCCCCTCTAACAAGAGCTAGAAAATGAAGACAGCAGCATAAAACTACTTGTAAAACTAGCTGGCTGTCATAAGCACAATATTAGGAAAATGAATGTTCTTGTATAGCCAGTGCTTTGAAATAAGGGAATGTAATTCTGCTGCAGAGAGCCAAGCCTTGGTAAGGTTACATTTGAAATTCTAGTTTGGTGCAGTGCTTTGTCACAGTCCCTGAAGTCAGATTTCAGATCGCAAACTTGCCCTGAAGTCTGTGCAGACTTGGTTTTCAATCCCTGAAGCAGTCTCTGCTTTGCACAGGAGAGGTACAAGGTACTTACTACAGTATGATCCATTTAAATCAATGAGGGCAGTATTTTATATCACAGAATATGATCTGCTTGAGATACTATGAACCACCACCAAGAAAACATTAAATGATAGAAACTTGCCCAATGCTACCCACTGCTATTGCCACATGGATACTGAACAGCAGGAACCAAAGGTGATGACAAAGTGTGTGGCATTAGGAGTTCAGGTGCTGCTGATGTGGAGGAAGCACCTACTCCTTGCACCTGCAGCACTGCGTTCCTGTTCTGCTGGAATACAGGACTCCAGGAGGAAAATATGGAAGCTAAGTGGCAGATGATCAAAATCTGGTTATCACAGGACACAGAACTGGGGCACTATGGCACCTTCAATACGCTCAATCTCTGTAATTTGTTTCCCTACCAGCACTAGGCCTTCTTTGGGCTATATCTATTTTTATCCTAAAGAAAAGAACATCTAATATTGCAGATAAGATCTGAGGACACTGCAGCAGGCAGCCATACACACCTGATTTTCTTGCTTCCTTACATTCAGCCCTGCTCCAGTGGCAGGTTCTGAAGTTCTTGGAACTAATCTTCAGACCACTCTTAGTTGAATAAATCCAAAATGCACTATTTCACTGTTTGTAAAGGTCCCTACGAAGCAACGAACCTGCGCTACCCCTTGAAGAAAGCTGACACTGAACTGCTAACATAGCATGGGATTGAAAGGCAAAGAATTTGTCTCAGCTCCTTCTCTTTTCCTCTTGTAGTCTCTGCTTCTGTTTCTAGCATGGCTTTGCCCTGAAACAGAGTTCTTTTTCCATCCCCTTGAGTGCTTAGGGGTTTGAAGGCTATTTTAACACAGACTGCAATGTAAAGATGTAGGCCACAAAGGAAGTTCTGAAAATACTTAGTTCAGGATTAGTTGTGGAAAAAAAAAGATGAAGGGAACAAGATACACAGTTAAGTAGGACACAACAAAAATGCTTCCACAAATGCAGGGTGTTAAAGAACGTCATTAGAAAGAAGTGGTTTGGGATCAGGTTTGGATTTGAGCTTTTTTCTTTTCCTAATGGTCGTAAAGGTCTGTAGAGTTCCAAGATAAACCTGCATCACAGTATGGGTTTAGTACGCATGCATTTTTTGTTAACCTTGCTTGTGTTTCACCTTTCAAAGTGCAGAACTGGGACTTCTATGTGATTACAGGACCACCAAGTTATCCACAGATACCACATGGGTATTCAGATCTTACTTAGAAACGTAGCACAGAATATATTAGTAGTGTGTGCCTGTGTGGCTGTCTTGCATCAAGATAAAGGGGAAGAATAATGCTGCTGGGGAATTATGAGCACAAAGCTCTGTGAAGCAAGAATTAAAAGTAATGAGATTAAATAGAAAATAACTACATCAGGAACATGTTAATAATTTAATTAAAGTCTACCAAAGTTGAAGTATTTCACAATTAAGGTTGAAGCCCATCAACATGATCTGTTCTACTTAGGGATTTTACCACAGGTAACATTGCCTTTTGGAAAAAGTTTCTCAAGGTATGAGGTGAATGGGATCAACTAAAGATGTGGCATGATTGACCGTGTTGGACTTTTTCTTTTACTCAGACTGGCTTTTACTGACATTTTAATACGTGTTTACCGCAGTCTGACTCCTAGTGCAAAAGATAAATGTGAATCCTTTTGAGAAACAGGAGGACAAGATTTAATGCTCTTTTCCCCCCAGTTTGTTTGCTGTCTTTTCATCTTTATATAACTTTCAAGTCAAACAGAAACAACCAAAGGGTTCCTCAGTAGCAGAGCAAGAAGCAACACAAATGCCATCAACATGAAGGACTTAGCACCAAAGATTAGTCTGACACATTAAAGGAATAGGTTTATAGATCTTAACAGATCTTTTATATTACCTTTTAAACTACCCTATAACATTTTATCCAGTCCACAGAATGGTATAAAAACTAAATACTATGCTTTCTGGAGTAGCAGATATTGGTGGCTGTGCCAGGGAGAGCCAGCATCTTCCCCACAAGGTGCCCCAGTCTCCATACTGTTTATCTTGTAGGAGGATGACAAAATACAGAATACCCCCTCGCTAACTCCTGTGCCTGTGGCCTTTTACAAGACCACATGCAATTCAATTTTCACAAAACCAACTCAGTTTGATATTCTAGAATGAGCGTGCACCATCACATTAAAGGCTGAGTACCATAAAATATGGAAAATACTTCCTGTATCAGTAGGTTTACATCAGAACCTTCTTTTACTCCAGTAGCAGTTCAAACTGCACATATTGAAAAGGCAGTATGTTGTTTTCTGCCAAAATCAATGGAAGACAGACTTCTATTTCCTTGCAATGTTTTTTGCATGGCACTTTCCCACTGAGTATAATGCCTTTGTGGACTTGGAGCTCGCAAACAGAAGGTGGCTGTGATGCCATGTCCTAACAATTGAAAATGGTTATATCTGAAATGTATACTTTTAAAGGTGATATTGTACTGGGCTTGTTTATAAAACAGACAATATCCCAAACTGTGCAGCATTACAGTGGTAACTCGCATAATCAAGCACAATCTTGGCAAATCAGGAAATCTTTCGTTCAGATAAAGTCATAGAATCATAGAATGGTTTGAGTTGGAAAGGACCTTAAAGCGCATCTAGTTCCAACCCCTGCCACAGGCAGAGACACCTTCCAATAGACCAGGTTGCTCAAAGCCCCATCCAACCAGGACTAATCTAAGTAGAGAGCAAACTTAAGACACTGCTATTTTTTCTTGTAGTAACTAAATGAGCCTAGGAGACATGCCCAATAAAAGCTGCTGATAATGGTAGTATATGTTGACGCTCTCAAGAACAGAAATGGCCATGGGTATGTCCTGAATTTTGACTGGTATATGTGGCTGCTCTCCCCTTGGTCACACATTCGCAACAAGAAAACTAGTGCTTCATTTAAACCTAAAACAACAGATAAAAGGGCAAGACCTTACATTTCTTGTATTAAAGATCCTGAGTTTTGTCCTTCCTGGTGACAGGTCTGAATGCCCAAGCAGGAGGTTTTTGTAATCTCACTTGAAGTGTTCGTCCCTCCCTGCAGTTCAGAAATGAAGCGTATCAGCTACCTCAGTTCATTACTGGTGTTCTTCATCTGCAGCTACGAAGGGAAATTCTGTTTCAAAACAGCCAAGACAATCTCATTACAAGCACTGCATTTTTATGAAGGGGGAAATAAGGAAGACAAATGTACTCCTGCTCATGAATTTGGCTCTTCTCATTTCCTCTCACTGCTCTACAGAGTTATTTGATTCATATTAGGAGTTATTTGGGTCACTTTTACCTTGAGAGAGAAAATAATGGTAACCTAATTTGAGATTTGTACCAATTTAAGTAAGAAAATGAATTTGGAATATTTTGCATGGTTGCTAAATTTAACTGAGTGCTCAGTGAAGCATGAGCTTCCAAATGTGAATGAGTAAGAGGCTTTAAACCATTTTCCCCTATTTGTTTTTAAACTGCATTTGTTACGATTAGCAATTTTGTATCATTCATATGCAGTGTACTGAAACTGAATTCAATAAACTGACCTTCTTCCACCTATTAAACTCAACTTGGTATTTAATTATTATGCATGCAAAATCAGGCAGAAAAACTAAGGAGCATTTATAAATGAGACCCTTGCGGTTTATCTGCACTGAATAGGAATATTTGTGTTCATTACTTTTCATAAGAAAATTATTACTGCTTATTTTGGATGGGGAATAAACACCAAAATAGAACATCTGCATCAAAGTTTAAAAGCCACAACAATCACAAAAGTCATTGAATCTCATCCGTTTAGTTCCATTGCACAGTCTGCTCCATGTAACTTTTCACAACCTACAGTGCAAGAAAACAGGTCATTTCAACTCAGTAATTAGTATTACAGATAAAATGGCACTGCAGCAATGTTAATTACTGTCATACTGATGTAGCATAGGATATAATACATAATAGTCCTGTCTTTAATTTTAAATTGAAATGCAACAAAGCATATTATTGCTACACGTCCTCTTCTGAACGTAAATGAATGTTATTCAAGTGCACCATTTGTATCCTTGCAGAATGTTTTGAAATAAATCACAGTTCTACTTCATGTGGCATATTTCACTTCCCAGTGGCATAAATTAAGGAATCTTTTGCAATAGGAACTTTTCCTATGACAGTGGAAATTATGACAGAATTATATTCCATGTGAAAAATCTCCACCATCGTTTTCTTTGTCATTCCAGCAGCCGTAAATCAGTTTGCCAATGAAGCACAACATCCAGTCTTCTTAAAAATAAGATGAATCTCGAAGCACGTTGCAGCTATTTGAGGTGCAGTAGGAACTAGGGATCCATGATCAGATTGGAATTAATCCTGCATTGCTATAGCAAAAATATCTCGCAACTGTAAAGAGACTTGTGGAGGAAGACAGTGACAGTTTTCACCTGCAGCTCCAGCAGGAGCAGGGCTCCCTATTTATGAATAATTAATTAGAGCTCTGCTCTTTGCGGCACCTTCACTTTTGGATAATGTTATAAATATTAAAAGGAAGGGAAAAAAAGTTAAACTCCAGATTTGTTCAAGCTCACTTAAATAATTTATGTCAGCTGAAACGTTCCCATTTTCGGTGCAGGAATTCTGTAATGAAGCCATTATTCAGACCTTGCATAAAAAAATACTCTAAAAGCCTACTTATTTAGAAGTGTAATAATCCTATTCACTGCAGTAGCCATGTGCCCCTGGCTAAAATATGTACATACAGATTTAGCTAAATATTTGAATATACAGTGTCAGACTCAAAGCAGAAGTTGAAGTATAACCTCAGGTTGTGTATTTCATCTCACAACAATAAGATGTGTCGCTACATTTGAATGAAGGGGTGTAAAGAGCAAAATCTTGAAGCACATAGTTTCTAGGATTTACAAATTCTTTTAAATGCTTTTGTTTAGGTCAGTGGGACGATGTATAACACAGGGAGACACGTATCTCTACGATTAGACAAAGAGCATCTGGTCAACATCTCTGGAGGACCGATGACATACAGCCACCGCTTAGAGGAAATCCGGTTACACTTTGGAAGTGAAGACAGCCAGGGATCAGAGCACCTACTCAATGGGCAGGCTTTCTCTGGGGAGGTATGTCAACCTACTTGGAGTTACAAGTGTATTACTCGCTTTCCATTTCTGCCTGAAGGTATTTGCAAACTAATTTGTATTCATAATAAATTGTTTCCCTTTTTCCATTCTGAAAATCATGGAATTGCTTTCCTTTTTGTTTTTGCTCCTGCACTGCAAGCTGTGTGACTCACGTCTAAAAATGAAACGGTTGTATTTATTGTCTGCATAGACACCCTATATTCACATATATGCTGCTTACAGAGGAATCAAGTATCTTTGGTGGGTCCTTTTTATCTGCAGTAAGCACAAAAGGTTAACCACAAATAGTGATAGTGCTTCAAATTCTTATAAAAGTGCTATTTTTGCTGCTCACTGCTGTGATACACTTTACATTGAGCATCATTCTGCCTTTGATTCATGTAAAAATAAGGTTAATCTTAGAGATGGTTCCACAAAAGTCTGTTGGTATGCTCAAGAAATAAAGATAACTACAAGTTAAACCCTGGAAGAACTGGTACTTGCTTTGTATTTTAAATACAGGTCTGCAGTTGTCCCAAGAAAGACAATCATTTTATGATCCTGATAGCTAGTGCAGGATGGCCCATTACTCTTGCTGGATGTATTTTAGTCTCATTTATGGATTAGCTTTTCAAGATGTGTAGTAAAGTTTGCAGACTTTCTGGTAGACAAAGCAGACCCTTTCCCATTCTTATTATGTTGGAGCATTTTTCCATAGGAGAGATGCATGAGGTTTGTGGTACCCATCCTTGTTCAGCATGTGATACATCTGTGAACTACCCAACATGCAACTCTACTCCACAAACCTTAACAGATCAACTTATGCTTCAGAATAACTGTATATTACTGTGGGGATTATTTTGAAAGGCACTCTAGGTATCCCTGTTACCATTCTTTCAGAACACCAAAATGAATACTTTTTCATAATAAATCACTTCTTTTCTTGGAGATGAATAACCAAATTACCATCTGTACTATCTATCTATCACAGACTCTGGTGATGAGTCAGTTAATGCACGGCATTTTCTTTGGCACTGTGCAACAGCAGTTATTTAAAAGTAGGAAATGAATTGCAGAGTTGTCAAATGATGGTAATCATTTGTTTTGTTTTCTAAGCTACATAACTATATTTTATATATATATATATATATATATATAAAAACAATGGCAGCTTTTCCATGAAATTACTCATCTTACACAACTGGCTTCTGGTTGCCTTTGTTGAACTCTATGATAAGTGAACCTACAACGTGTAACTCCTTTAAGAGCTGAAAGTTAAGGATGCTGTAGTAAATAAGGTCTTTGCTTTCCTATTCATATTTACAGAAGAGCAATATTCAAACAAAAGTTGACTGACCAAGAAAGCAAAAATTTGTTTGAAACATACCATTGCACTTGGTATGGTAGATCAGCATCATCTCAGATCTTTCTGAAAGAGTTCTTAAGTGATAGATTCATCAGTCATAAAGTGTAACAAAAGGTACAGATGTAAAGCACTGGTTTGTAATATTTCATGTTAATACTTAACTAGGTTCTTCTGGTTTTGACAGAAGGAGTTTTGAAGTACTATTAATATTTGGTATTTGCTAACAGAGACCTCGGTTTTTTCTTAATAAAAGCAGAAAACCTAGCTAAGTGGAACCGATGTCAGTCAGTCGGTCATGCACAGCTGGATCTACAGTGTATGCAGGGTTCATCCAGTTACCCAAATTCCTCCTGCAGTGAATAGGAAGAGGTTAGCATCTTCAGAAGATGAGCATTCTGATAGCCAAAGATGCATCACTTAGCACAGGACAAATCACTCTATGGAGATGCATCTCCCTTGACAACAGAGCAGAGACAAACAGCTTAGACTGATGCCTGCCTTTCAGGTGGCAAGATGGATTCTGTCCTTTGAGGATGTGTTTTCCAAAGTTTCAGACAGCTGTTTTGGGCAGCTGGACAGGGAAGTTCCAGTAAGGTCAAGTACTAATTAGTAATTTGAACCTGCATCTGCACAGTTACGTCTTACTTATAAAACACATGTCTTCTCCAGAATACAAGCACAGATTCAAATTAATCATGCTGAATAGATGGCTGCTGAATAGGAGGACTGCAGCTGGTGTATTCTTGATTCACCCACCCATACAAGTATTGCCTGTATAAATAGGTAATTTTCAATAAGCTCTCAGCAGTGGAAGATGTAATGTCTGCAGGTTCCAGCTACTATAGTAAGAGAACTGTAACAAGCTCACTGACTTTATGATAGAATAGATGTCTTTGTAATGTCATGTATGCTTTCAAGACTGTTGCTGCTAATTACTGTTCA
This sequence comes from Agapornis roseicollis, assembly GCA_002631895.1. Lineage (NCBI taxonomy): Eukaryota > Metazoa > Chordata > Aves > Psittaciformes > Psittacidae > Agapornis > Agapornis roseicollis. Next base: position 38,482 of record NDXB01008635.1, read on the forward strand.
GTCCTGCATTGGATAATGCTGTCAAAGGAGATGGGGTAAAGAAAAATAACTGCATAAGTGCATTAGTTTAATTTAGCTAGTGCAGGTAAGAATAGCAATGAGTATTTGCTGCCTTGGGTTTTAGCAAGCATACGCAACCAGAGAAAAATCATTGCAGGATTACATTGTCTGACTGCTAATGGCGCACTAACTCCCCTGACACTGCCTTGTTACTGCTGCTCTTCATGTTGCCCAAACCCACTATGGGTTTCACTGTTTCACTGTTTTGCTGTGGAAACAGTTCTTAAGGATGAAGTTCACCAAAAACTGTAATCTGTTCCAGTAGATCACAGTCAGATTATTCCTACTCCTCCTTCCCTCCGCTTCTGTCCTGGCATTTTCACCAAGCTCTCCAGTACATGTTAAAGTCAGCACACTGCAGAGAGAGAAGGGGAACCTGGGGAGAGGGCAGGGGAGAGAGCAGTGCTTGTCCCTCACAACACTGGCAAACTATTAGACTGGTTCAAACAGACCGACATTAAATCCAAGCACACATAAGGCAGAAGCTTTTAAGCAGCCCCGGTATATTTTGAATCAGCTGCAATGTTCTTTGCACATCTGGAAATCCCACCTAACATCCATACCAAGCAACAAGTTTGCTCTTAGGGACTTCTTTTGCCTAGTGAAGGTATTCTGTGCAAGGGCAGGCACTCTGTACCAGACAGTGCCCTGGAGTGGGACCATGAAAAACAATCTAGAAACAGTAAATTGTTTCAGCACATCCTGAGGTCTGAATGATACTGAGAGGGTTCTAATTGCCAGGCTTTAACATTTAACTAGGTGTTAAAGACTGTCAAGAGAGATCTCCGCAATAATCTGGTTACCTTTCAGCCCCTAATTATCACTTTGGTAGGCAGAATAACTGAACTAATGCTTGGAGAGTTTCAGTGCAAGGGCTTTAAAAGTGTGTATCAGATTATCATCAGTATGTTTGGCACTGCTAACATGTAGAGAAAGGCAGGCTTCGGAATGCTTAAATAAATAAATCGAGCATTCCCTTGTCCCTCTGATACATACTTGAGTTAGTTTAATTCCCTCCTCTGTTTATAAGCATCCTACTGTATTATAATGATTAAAAGAAAATCTCTGCTCAAGCAAAGTCCCCAACTAAGACCAGTCATATGTGTCTGCTGCAGAATGTCTCTATGGAAAACAGCTTTAAATGCTTCAGAGTTCATATCATTTAATGAGAAAGACCATCACCATCTTTCCTTTCAGACAGCAGCACTACAAAATACAGCAAAAATGACCAGAGTTCTGCTGTTCAGTCATTCTACCTTGTTAAAAGAAAAGAGTAACAACCTCCAAAAGGTTCCTGATGAAAATGGGACCCTTTAACTTTACCATGTGGCAAAGCCATAAAAATCTATACCGTTTTCTTTTCCTAAGCAGAAAAAAACCCGAGAAATGTGCTGCAGGAGACCTGCAACCACTTTATGGCTGTGCACTGCAGCAGCCTTATCAGTGCAAAGGCAGGAGGTCAAGGAGCTTGATTATTTGGGGTTACTTTTCACTACCTCAGTGGCTGAAGACTTTGAAACAAGAGACCATGGTCCACAATGCATGAAAAAAAATAGATTTCTTCTTCTCTGCCCACCGACTCAGTCTTTGAAAACAAAGATTATAAACACACATCCATTTCATCTGCTGCATCAGAGGTGAAATGAAGACCAGGAGAGTGTCTAGATAAACAAACACATATTGCAAGCTGTACCACACATTTTGGAACTGAGATTTACTTAAAGCCCCTAAGAAAACCCAATAAAGTACAAGAAAGTGAAAATCAAAAGGGGAAGCTGGGAAGTCTGAAACACTGTCCTTCTACTACTGCAATTTCTTTGACTGAAGGCATGTTCTATGTGAGTGGGGAATTTCTAGTGGCAGTAAAGGATTACTGATCAGAGAGATCAGTGTTGCAAATCCAACTTGTGATATTTTTAGCAGCAGGCCTGTCACATAGACAGCCTATGAGAAGCATTCAGCCAGCTGGAATAATTTAATCCAGCCTGCTGCAGAATTAGTCTGAATTGTTAAATCAGAAGCAGCGGATCTGTCACTGAGACCTTTTGTACGCCTCTGACTGGCCTGCGTGGTTCCACATAGCTTCCCTCCAGATCCTAATGCTGATATTGCTAGTACAAAAAACCAAAACAAACCCCACTTTTACTGGAATGAAGCACTGTGCATGTCCTGTGACTTCAGTTATGTTGGCAAAACAGAACATGTCATGGCAAATTAGTATGCCAGAAGACACAGCAACAAGACAACCTTCAGCTCCACTCCCAGGTGATATTTGGCTCAGGACTCTAACCTGCGTTTCTGACCTGCGGGTCAGTTCAGCGCAAAAGCCCCCATTTTCTCTGCACAGTTCCTAAACATACTAAATCTTTAAATTCCTCTTCCAGGTATGGTTTTCTTGTTCTTTTCTCCACAGATACAAGGACTTGTGAGCCTAACATGACTTTCCATCAAATTGTGCTAGCACATGGTCCTTCCTCTTCCTCAGGAAAGGAGCATTACATCAGCTACCTCTGCTACTGAGCAGAGGACAGGAATCTCCTGCTTCTTTCATAAGCACATTCCTACAGGTGGCTACAATGCCAAAGCAGAGGTAGCTGATAACCAGCCCATACTATGCATTGTACTCCTGCAACAACTTGCCAAAGGAAGTTTGGAATGCAGGTCTTTCAGTTGCATCTGTATTGTATTTTGGAGCCTTTGTTGGAAACTATGCAGGTCACTTGTAAGTATTTCAGCCAGAAGATAAGTTTACTCTACTCCAGTGCTTATTAATGCTGAAAAATAAGCCTCTGAGGAAAGTACCAGATGAGGGAACACATGTCTAATGAATGGGTGGTTTAGTAAAATCTCTATAACCTTCAGATTAATGTTCAGCTTCAGAGGAGAAAGTCAATAGGATAATGAATTAAATTGCTATAGGAACAGAATATAAATCAGGAAGAGGTAGCGGTATTGTCATTATAAGGAGAGACAATTCACACAAGTAATTCCAAATCAGTGGGAGATGAACTTGTGCATTAGTTGCATGAATGCATCTCTGTCCACCCTCAAGTTTACAGGTGGCTTCACCCCAAATTTTATATCTATAGCCACAGAAAGCAGAGCTAAGACACTTTTTCATCAACACATGCTTATTGTGTTGTTCTAAACCAAAATCAATTTTATATTTTAAGCTAAATGGGGTTTTATTGCTGGTTAATATAACAGAAAATAGGATTGAACAGTTTATTAGCACAGACTGAGGGATATTCACACCTGACTCTCATCTGTTAATTTAAGAGCTCTGAATCATCCCTGGAAAAATGCCTTTCCACTCTGTGTTGGTTTTATAAGGAAATGAGGCTCTTTAATAGTGACATGTTTCAGTAGCAGGCTGCCTGCTCTGTCTCCTCTCTAAAATGACATGGAAATGAAATGGCTGCCTCTTCCTCTGAGCAGCAGAGCTCTTTGGATTTAAAAGCATGGTCCATAGGAAAAAACAAAAGCATGGTCCAAGGAAGAGCTCTGCTGAGTTAATCCAGCAGCAAAGCTTGCAGGGAGGCACACATGGAAACCTGTGTTACTTTATAATGTCAAACTTACTAAAAAATGTTTAAATGTTTCCAAAATACTTCCCAGAGGAAAATATGATTTATCAAGATTATAAGCAAAAGTTTTATTGTCTAAAGAGTCATTAAGGTGCTCAGGCTAATACACTTGCTGTACCTGCAACAGCAATTAAATAGTAGGTAACAATAGGAGAGTAGAAATGACATAGGGAGATAAAAGGTAATGCTTTAATTTACTGTGTATTTTGCTGTCATACACGTATCAGGTTGTTCCAGAACCACTGCAGGAGATAATACACAACAATTAACTTGCTTGCAGTGCAGCCACTTTGCTGCAACCCTGCAGGTTAGCTCAGTACCAGCCTTATGCCTCTGCCCGAGTCGTTACAATGGAAATGAAGGACAGAAAAGTTTGGGGCATGTAGCCACTGAACAAATAATCCCCCAGGGGCTACACAGGGATATATAAAGGGAGAAGCTGCAAAATATAAAATATCTTCAGGTTTCATGAGATACTGCAAGTCATTTTCCAAAATCTAATACTGAAAATCAGAATGCTAGGGTTTATTTCCCAGATTTCTCATATTATTTGGCTCTGCCCCTTGTGTACTTGTATTTCTTAAACAATTCAAAGCATCTGAGTTAGGCATATTTAACTGTTACTTCGCTGATGGGTAACAAATCAGGTCTGCAGATAAAAATACAAACTAATTGCTGTACCCAATTCTATTTACCTTATTTCATGTTCCATCAGCTTTTTGTAAGGTTTTTGGGTTGGGGTTTTTGTGGCAATTTTCAGCATTATATGCACTTACATGAATTATGGATGGAATTGTGGAGAGAGGAGATGACAGAGTGATTCCTCGAAACCAACAGCTGAAAATGGGAAAGCCAGGCAGTAACTGAACCGTCTTAACATCCATGGCTACACGGCAGCAATAACAATCTTAAAGTACCAGTCAGAATAATGTGCTGACATCCGGATATTTTGTAAGCAGCAAATGGGCAATATTTAAAATGCAGTCCATGTTTCTTATCAAGGAAGCCTCTCCTTTTGAACTGCTCTATTGGAAACCTTGAGAAAGATTTACTTTCCAAGAATATGGAATAGAAATTTTTGTGCTGTATTTTACATCAAGACACAGTAAAGTTCCTATACGGGCTACGTGCTAAAAATGCATCTTAATCCTTAGTGACCTTCAAAAGCAGTTTCATCTTTAACACTTTTGAAGTGGAAATAGTTGACTCTTAACTTATGTTCCTGCCTGTATTTTTTTGGCTAGGCAGTCATCTCCAAGTCATGGGTAATGTACACTTGTTAAATAAGAAATCCCACAACTTGATAGTCAGGAGAAGTTATAGATTCAAGTGAAGGTGCAGCAGCTATAAATCACTGATCATAAATACATAAATAGAAAAAATACACAGCAACTAAAGAACATTTTTATGGGAATGGCTGCATTGCAAGGCAGCACCACGGTATTCATGCAGTTGCAGTTTTACTTTTAGTGCTCCTGTAGTCATACAGCCATTTTTAAAGGAAAATTAGATTCTAGAAATAGCCTATTTTATCCTTCCCTTAGGAAAAAACCTTAATTACACAAATCAAGTTATATAATGTCCAGACTTTATATCAGCAATAAAGAATTTTACTTCATGTATAATCAGCTTCTCATATCATAAATACCATCCGCGTTATTTTTTTCACCTTTCTAAAGCTTGATTAGCAATGGAAATACAAATGAGGGGTTTGACTTGGGTTTTTTTGCAAGGGGAAGAATTTACAGTTCATGCTATAGGTGTGAGTGTGCCTTTTATGATAGCACAGACAAAACTGGAAAAAAATAATGGTTTTATTTAAAGCAAATTGTAATAGGATGTTTTGCTCTGTGTATAAACCTTAGAAGTTTAAGAAATGCACCAAAGGGGAGGATTGGAGGTATGGCTCTTTGGAGAATTCCAACTAAGGTATGTGGGGAAGAGAATTATGGCTTTACTTCTTTTACCAGAAAGACTAACAACAATAACATATAATTGAAAGGAACAGTCATTTGATTTTATAATCCCAAGCAATCACTAGATACCATCTGGAGTTTGAGTGATGCTTTAGAACAAGTGTTAAACCAGTTCTAAAATTTGAGGCTAAATTTCAGGTACCCAAGAGCAGGATTTTGCTCTTTGTTTCAAGCTTGCACTTCTTCATTGTATCAGGATACTGAGGTATTTACAAAGTCATTGCACGTGAAAAAAGTGCTTCCTGTCACATCAAATAAATGAAGGACCTTTACAGAATTATTTTACTATAAAATCCTTCTGATTATTTAGATCTGGTAAAATTGCCTGAAACAAAAAACATTAAGGCTTCCTGGAATAACTGAATGCATTAACATTTCAGACAACAAACAATGTAGAAATCACCCAATTTCTGTAGATTATTAACTGAATACTATAAAGAATTGAAATCTTGCATATAATGTTTAAGGGTATGAATGAAAAGCTGTTGGAGTTACAGTACCAGCTGCTACATGGCATTGAAGTTCTCCTTCATTACTGCCACTGACAAGCAGCTGGACTTCTACTCTCAAGTGAGTTATAGCAGAAATCACAAATGACAAGCACATGTTTGCTTATTTATCACCTAAGTCTGAAAGCATCCGAATTCCCTAGATTTCTCAATGCTTTTCTGAAGCACATTATTCTTCCCAGATTCTGCACAGGAAATTCTAAGCACTTGGTACAACGAGCTCAGCACATTTTGCTTCTGCTTATTGCCTTCTGGAGACCCTCATACAAGCTCCATAGATACTGGGTGCTATAGGCTGAAATTTAAGAAACTGTACAGACAGATTTTTGGGAGGCTTGGGGTTTTTTCCCTTCTTTTTCATTGTCTGCACATATGTGGGTGCTCCTCGCCAGAAAACTTTCCTCCTTGGTAAACTACTTTCCTGAATCTTCTGAACTGTCCATCCCTTAGCAGAACTGTGGGAGCTGCCCAACCAAATGGCAAGCTCCATGCCAGCGTCAGCTTATATTAATGTAGCTTGTGACACAGCAAAATAGCTGCTGCAAGGAATGATAAATATTGAATTTCTTGGATACCGAGTGAAACAGATCCCTTCAGTAATAAATGTATTTTTGCACATGTTTACTTTTCAGTTACCAACTGTTCTCTTTTGGGGGGAGGGAGAAGTGGAAGAGTGTCAGTGTACTGAGAGCACAGTCTGTCACCAACTATAATCTAAATCCCTTCGGTGCCTCCATTTTAAAATCCAGCATCATAAAGCAATAAGGTGGAATTTTTCTGCTTAGAGTAGCAGCTGTAGGATTTGCTCTTTTAAACCACTGGGACACTGAAACGTTCAGCACTAAACCTCCGGTGTCACTTATGAAGTATTCACTTTGCCTCATTCCATATTATTATCATTTGCTTGGGGTGACTTGACTTGCTACAGGATGATTCTTCTTTAATGAAAGAGTAATTTACCTCTGCAGCCAAAAAAACCTGTGCTCATCCTGAAACAGGGTTTGTGTTACTCGGTAATGATTTTTCCATTACACTTCTTGTAAATTTTAACTTAGCTCCCAAACCTATTCAAAACACCATTGCAGAGAAAGGATCAGACTCACTACTTATGCAAAAGCTCTTGCAAATGGACAATCACAAAAGGAAATAAAAAGCAAGCATATGTGAATATTCATTATTTTGCAATGTACCAAAACAATAATGAGCAATTACTGTAAACATCACCCTGGACAAAACTCTCATGAAGGCAATGGACTTCTGTCTGAGGTTAAACAGTGTGATTTGTTATTTATATCCTACCCAGGGACATCAGACTGCAAAAAAACACAATACCCTCTCAGCCCAGTCTCTCTGGGCTCTGGTACACTGCCTGTGTGCTGAAGGATGAATGCTGGCAATCAGACCGTAAAAACGAGCATCCAGAGTTAATAGCAGATGAGATACAGCACCTCCAAGATACTGATCCATCACCAGCACACACAGTGAAGTTCCTCAGGCACTTGCATGCTTCATTAGTTGTTTAATGCCTAAGTGGAGTCAGATCCAGCTAGCCCTGAGAGCAAGCACGGCCCTCCCAAGAGCATGGGGGTTCACTTTGGAGCCGTCTTCTTCAGTAATTTTTATGTTATTCTGTACAAATAAGAGCTTCAGACAGCATTTGTGACCCTGATTTTGAATGGTCTAAACTTGTTAGTACAGCCCTTCTGTGGGAGGCAGGAGTTCCTGGCTCCTACCCACCTGCGAATCGGGCAAAGGAGGCAGCCAAGATAGCAGGAAGGTCCTCCCACATCCTTTGTTGATGCTCTGGTCACTGTTACTTGGGATCTGTGATGTGGGACCACATACTCTTAGGTCTGAATTAGCCCAGAAGGAGCTCTGGCACAAAAATCTCCCTCCTCCCTGTCTGTTTCCTAACGCACAGTGGCAGCTGCAAACCCTCACCAGTAGCTTCAGGTTATTTCTATAGCTTCAGGCACTCCTTTGTTAGGTCTTTGTCCATTACCTCCTGTTTAATAGTTTCTTAGGAGACGTTTTAGTATCTTAGTAAAAGCCAACTAAATTGTGCCAGTTGTAGCTGCCTTGTTATTACATTTTCAGGGAGGTCACAGGTACGGTTTTCATTCAGCATACAGACTTGACCTTCCATCACTGCTGTAGAACTTTCCTTAATTAGAAGGACATAGGCATACACAGCCTCTCAGAAAGGCAAAATACTTCAGATTTGAGCTGCTTTATTTTCACCCTCTAGCTAACTGATAGTTTAGTAAGGACTAAGAAGGAAATACTCCTAAATCTTGTTTTCTTTAGACAAAATCGTGGTAGATAATGCATTAGGATATTTCACAAACAATAAAGGGAAGCAAACTTACAGTTTTGATATAATTTCATAAGCATGTCTTTTCACAATTAGAGCAGTTTCTCAGGCATAACTACCATTAAAATAGCAAGTGTTTGACACTAGGCACAATAGCATCAGTGTTAACATCATGGAGAATTACAGTTGACAAGGTTAAACCATGTTTCTCGAAGTCCATTTTCTTTCCACTTATCTTTTAATCCCTCACCTTTACCTGTCTGTGCTCTTATCTCTGTATAAACTAGGTGGACATTACGGCATACACCTACCTGGACTGGCTGGTTTAAAACTCAGTAGGAATTCATTCATTCTATTCAGTTATTTTGCAGCAGGTTTGGTGGTTGTTTTTAATGAAACTGCCATGAAAACATTTTCTAACTGACAATTTGCCATCGGCACATTAGAAAAGCACCATACACAAGTTATTACTCTGAAAGCACTATCAAAGGCAAAGGGAGTTCTGCTTTTAGCTAGAAAGGCCAATTCCATTACTGTCCATCTCTTCCCATCATCTCAAATTTTATTTACTCTTTCTTATCAAAATATGAACGTGCAACTGCCATCTAGTCCCTGGAAATTCTGCTTATGACAGAACCTGCTGGCAACACAGTCTTTATCTGCTTAACCTTCAGTGTAGGACTGATCAGAAACAACTGTCACATTCTCTCAAATGTGTAATTCCTATCGATACTTTTCTATTCTATTTCTAAAAAATAGATATTTTTTCTATTTTTCAAGGCATATTCGATGCAAACAGGATACTTTAGCATATATGGAATGTGCATTTTTGCTCCTTTCACCTTTAGCAATTTCTTTCCCGTTTCCTCTGACAATCTAAGCACAAAATCAAGAACTGAGCTATCAATCCTTTAAAGTATCTCCAATAGCCCAATACTTTGAAGTCTATGTCCAAAGCCCAGCATGCAGGTATGGTCCCAAGAGGCCCATCAGTTTTTGTGCCTATGCAAGACTCAGTCATAGAATCATAGAATAGTTAGGGTTGGAAAGTCCCTTAAGATCAATCTTACAGCCTCCATGGCTACAGGAGTTCAGCCACCCAATTCTCATTACCTCCTGCTTTTTCTTTTTCCTTGACACCATGCGAATTTGAAATACCCTGGTGAGGTTTTGTAGGCAAAGTTTCTTGCTCCTGCTTCAATCCATCAAACTATGAATGAAGTACATCTGCTGCACTAAAATTCGTTATATAAAGCAGTGAAGGAGTATGGCTTTCAAAGTGTGGTTCTGCTGAGATTCTCCAGAAGAGGCAAGAAACAAACGTTTATCCTATCTTTCTTATTTGACAGAATTAGCATAGTTGTCTGAAATGAGGAATTCTGATTCAGAAAAGGATAAGAATCTTCTTAAGTATGGAGGTGCTGCTGTCAAGTGCTTTGAGAGAAGATAGGTTCGTGTTCATTACTTGCTGTCTTCACATAAAAATCAGGGGTGGGTCAATAAAATATCACAAAAACTTGCTGCCAGTAAAAGCATAATTTAAAATACAAGAAGTGTTTGCAGAACAATCCATCATGGGTGAAACCTAGAGCCTTCTTTACCACACATTCCTTTAGCAGGACATGTGTATACTTCAGAGACAAAGAATCAAAGAAACAGAGCTCTGGTTCCAGTTCTGCATCTTGTGACATTACTTGGTAGCTTTGGGGGTTGTGGATTGTTCCTGCAGAGTGCTGTGGCACTGACCTATGGAGCCAATTTTACCTGAAATACAAGAGATTACACCAAGGTTGCTCCAGTTAAGCTAGATTCTAGCACATTTTGTCCCATTTTACCTTCAGAACAGTGGTCATAGTGAGGTATTTCCAGTGAGGTGACTAACAAACAAGCTTGGAAGAATGATGCTGCTGTGCTTGTAAATGTTACAATCCATCCCAGACCATTCCTGGTTTAGGCATTAGCGCTAGAAAAGAGGCATCAGACAGGGATGTTTCTATGCACACCCAAGGCTCCAAGTCACAGCCTAACCCTAGGAGTTGTGGTTTAAGGCTCTGCGTAGGAACCTTAAATCTCCTGGACTCTGGGTACCCACTTTGTCCCTTTTACAGTCTGCCTGTACACACAAACAAAATACACAGGAAAACCAACCTATTAGTGTAAGATAAGGTAGAGTGATGAAGATTCCTGCAGACTCTTGGCCAAATCACAAGACAAACTAGCAGGAAATCAGGGAGGTTTCTGGTAACCTCTGCTTGTGTTTCAGCAGCATTTCTTTGCAATCAAGTTCCCTCCACGAGGTACTCTGGTTTTGACATGTAAGCATTTTCCTAGCAAAACCCTGTTTCAGCAAAAAAAGAAAACCCATCCCTACTAGTTCTGGTTATGATGAGTGTAAGGCCCTGTTCTGGGTAAAGCCCAGGGGTTTGTTCAGTTAAGAGGATTTTCACTGTTTGATTTGTAGCTTGGAGCCTCCCTGTCTACTGTTCCGAGTCACAAAAGGTCCACTAGAGGAACCGTGCTTCCTCCTAACTGGAAGAGCTATTCCCTGGGGTAGTTAATTAGCAGGCGGGGGAGGAACACCCTTATTATTCCAGATTCTAATGAATGTGTTTCATTCCCATAGGATTTTCTTTCAGAAATCGAGGAAAATGATGAAAGGAAAAATGGCAGTGGAAAAAAATAATAAAAAATAAAAGATTCAGTATCTGAAGTTCCAAAGCCCCTTTCCTTGCCCTGTCTGAAGATACATACCTGCTTTTTCGATATGCGCAACACTGGCAAGAAAGTTGGAAATCTTTTGTTAGCATTCTGAGCTTTCAGGTAGCATGTTTGGAGTCTAACCCCCAATCTCATAACACATTAACAGCCCCGTTGATATAAGGGAAACCATGAACATGTCTACAAATGTAAAATAAGGTGGGATGTGTGTTTATGGTGCAGGTACTGTCAGAAGCACAGTACAGTGGGACACAGCGCAAGGAAAGGAGGATGCAATCCTTAGGGTTTAAAATCTTTAAATCCATCTGAATTTAAAATGTTCTGGCTGCACTATGATCTTATATAGGAATTTCACATTCATGTTTATTTGATGTATATAAAGCATTACTAAATCAAGTATCTTGAAATTGCCAATACTGTAGGAATTATAAAGTGATTAGAGTGAAAGCAGAATGGTTTAAAAGCCCCAGTCTTCTTTACTAGCACCCAGTACCACCTCAGTTTGTGATGCCATCCATCTTTCAAATGATCTTGTAAACTCATCGATATTTGGTTGGGGTCTTCAGACAATCTTTGGGCAGCTTGAAGTAGATCGATTTCACCTGTGCACTGCTAAATAGGATGCCTTATTTTGTGCCCTGAAAGTGGCAGCTTATAACTCAAAGTGAACAACCATTATTAAATTTAAAGATGCACATCATTTAAAATAAAAACTAAAAAAAGGGGAATTCTAGAAACCCAACAGAATTACAGAGCTGTCCTCTCAGCTGAAAATCTGCCCTTTAGTGACTGTGAAAAGGAAAAGAAAAGAGTAATAAAGAGCTGGAAGAGACCATCTGTCTCCTTTTAGATCATTGTTTTGTTTAGAGTTGGGCCTGAACCAAAAGCCTAATTCAGACATGGCCAGTGTTTGGAAGCAGTCACATGGTGGTCCCCTGGATATTCAAAACTGCTGATAGCTGCTCACCACAGACACTAATGACAGCCCTTGGAATGCTTTTTGTCAAATGCTTTACAGTCATTAACACGTTCCCCATTAACTATCAATTACCTCGAAGTATAATTATGTTGCTGGTTTTACAAGTGGGTAGACCGAGAGGCTGAGTCAACCAGGACAACAGGCCATGGCCCAGTGAAGACCAGAACATGAGATTTCATGGTGATTTCAAAGTCATGGAGATCTTGGCATCTTAAATAGGCTGGTCTTGTCATTGTTGTTTCTAAAGTGACATTTCACCACCCCAGTACACTCTGCACAGTGCAGGATGCAATATCCAACTATATTAAAGGACAGTCATGAATTTCCCATCATACACACACCACCCAGAAAATCTTTTATCAGCTATACCTGAACCTGTCTCTCACCAACAACCTTTTAAAGTTCCAAATTTCTAATGTAAATACAGCAAGAGAGGCAGACAAAAACAATACTGAAGAGAGAGGAATGTAGTATAATAAATACACCAAGCTAAATAAGTCTGGAAGTACTTTCTTCTAAATTGCAGTAGGGCTGTAAGCATTGACAAGATTAAAAGTCAATGAAGCAGTGAAAATAGTTTACAAGATGTATCCCCAAAGTTCATGGAATGTCGATATGGTAAATATCTTTAAATGTCTCTAAATACAAAGCAGTTTTTCTTGGGATGTGAAGGCTCAGATTTATTGAGCCATTTAATTATTTTGACAGCCCTCAAACTTTGAGATGTTGATTGATTCTAATCAGTACATTTGTAGCTGAATCACTGTTTGTCAAATTGCTGTTAATGAAGCAAATAAAGCAATTTTTCCTTAACATGCACACATTTCTTTTGTATACATTACGTACACCATTCATCTGTGTATAAAGCAGAGCCTTACCAATTTCTACAACACAAACTGCACTATGGTAACAGAAAGCAACCATAGGCTTCCTTTGTACTTTTAATTTATAATGGAAATCTAATTTACAGCAGTGGCACTGTGTAAAAGTCAGAAATCCATCTCTGGCTGTGTGAGCACCTCCAGCTGCAGACAATAAAGCTGCTGCCAATAACTTGAGAAAGAGCAGCATGGCCTTTGGAAGCTGAAGTCTGACCTGCTGCAGTGCATCAGCTTTCAAGTTTCTGGGCCAGCTATTCTGGAGTGGTCAGCCCAGCAAGAGCTACACTATAGATAAATATATCTGTATATGTAGATAGATGAGATAAAATCAGCAGCAATTCTGAGCTGTTTTGAATTTATCATCCACTATTAATAGTTGGCTAGGCAAAAAACACTTCCTTGCTTAAGAGGCTGTCTTCAGCATTTTGATTCATGGGAAATTTTCCTCCTCCTATTCTGAAGCAATGCGAGCAGCTCCTGCTTTGGTAGATTGTACTGGGAAACTGCTAAAGGCTTTTTTGCTTTTATTGCTGCTGGTAGTTTCACCCTTCCCCCCATTTGTTATTAACAGTGGAGGAAGCAGAAGGAAATGGGTATATGAGGAGCTGCTGGTTGCCCCTGTCTTTGGTCTGTTTGGCTCATTGACTGCAGATGAGTGTGTTGTGGCAGCAGCATCCTCATTCTTACCTTTCCCTAAAGTTTTGTCTGTACTGAGATTAGAGCTTGGTTTTGTAATACAGATGTAATACAGATGGACCTGTATGGTGGAAAGTACTGTGTTGAAACAGAATTCCTGGAAAATACAAGCTGATACTCCAGAATTTTCAGCACTTGAGCAATTCAATAGCATCACTATTGTCTCATCTACTCTGCAACAGTGACCTGTAATTGAATCAAAGGGACCACAATATTTTATCTGGGCCTTTTTAAGTAGTCGGAATTACATTGTCAAACTAGATCTATTTTTATCCATTATCAGATTGGTTTTTCACCAGACTTTCAGCTGGCTGAGAACAGTGTAAGTGGGATGAGAGAATAAAACTACAGAGAGCTGTGACCAAGCTACCGCTGATCTTCTAGGCCCTCATCATAACTTGTCCCCCTGATGTCAGGAGAATTTGTGATGGTTGCCAGATGCCAGGCCCAACTCCAAGGTGTTCCTCTACTACTGAGTACAGAACACTTCACTTGTAAAATACAGCAGGAGCATGAAAGATGCTAAAAATAAGTTCTATTCTGTTGTTCCTTGCTAAAAACTTGGAACTTGTAGCCAAGACAATCAGGAGATCAAATCATTAATCAGAAGTACAAATACATTACTTTTACATCACTGCTCAGAGTATGAGCAGACTTAGTCTGTGCCTGTTCTCCCAGCTATGCTCTGTGTTAAAGGCAGTTCTTGTGTTGCCCTTTTTCGTACAGTCCATGTCCTTTGTAGCACTTTAGATAATACAGAATAAGCTTTGCTAAAAAAATTACAGCACACGCTCCAAAGGTCAGAAATGGGAACAGAAAAGCGGGTTGTGCATCCATGAGGTTTGCTTGCCCATACAGTCTTTTTTTGCCTCCCTCTTTGCTTTCTTGTCTGATCAGCCACAAGGAGAGATCGAACAGGGTGAATCAAACAAGTGAAAATAATTCAGAAGGTTGTGGAGGTTTCCTTCAGCTACAGCTTCAATTCAGCTGAATTGCAGCATCGCTGTCTACGTTTAAGTTGTACATTAATGTTGTGCTTCTTGTATGATAAAAGGCTATAGAATATTATTTTTAAACACAGTGAAGTTAATGCAACATTTGGGATCTTTTGCGTTTCTAAAATTTAGTGATTCTAATTACAGAACATCAAAGCTAAAAAAAGCAATGCTAAGATGCAGTTTGGCAGCACAAAGAAAAGGCCAGAGCACCTGAATCACTTGCAAGAGCAACCTGTGACATCCTCAGAACAATGTAGACAGCAGAGTAGCAGCGCTGCCCTTTCCCACTGTGATGGCCCCTGAAAAAGTGGCAGAAATATATTCACTAACCTCTGAACACCGCTGCGAAAGGAAGCTAGGGTCTATTTAAGGACCATTCTGCTTCTCTGTGAAATGTGCAGTGAGGAATGTCACAGCTGGGTAGCAGTGGTAACATGAGAGGAATGACAGATTCTAAGTGACAGGAAAAAACAGGACAGAAAAGGACAGGGGAGAGGTTTGGTGTCCATAAAAGCAAAGGACTGTATGGCTTGGAAGATGGGCAAGCTAAAAGTCATAGTCTTATGTAGTGCAGGCATCAGTATAGGACAGTCTGAAAATGAGCATGGCTCCAAAGGAATCTGGGCCATGCTGGGCACATTCATCCTCTAGCACAGCTTTTATTTCATCTTTTCATCTCCCGGCAGTAACCAAAGTTGACAGGGGCTACAAGAGCAGAATTTCAGTCTATTAAATGAAGGTGGGTTCCTCAGTTCTGCTCAGAAATACAGGCCGAGTAGATAAACCAGCTGAGTTCAGCTGAAATTACAGGGGAAAAGCAGATAAATTGAAATTTGGACTGGAGCACAAGAGCCAACAGCAGCTCTATATTGTGGCTGAGAGGCGTAATGCCCTGAAGTGCTAACAAAGGTATTTTTACATCTCATCCTGAGGGTCCTACAGATTATTTTTTTCCCTGAGTATGTCCTAAAACTCCCACCCTTGATGTTCAAACTCACAGTTATTTTGAGCAGACCGATTTCCCTGGTGAGTCGCCCTCTTTTCTTCTGCAGCAAATTTCTTCTATTTGACTCCCAGTTCTGCACAAAGCGATTTATTAGAGAGGCTGCATTTTTCCCCCCTTCTGGAAAGTGTCAGTTTCTGCACAAGATCAAATAACATCCTGCGCTTTAGTATTGACTAATTTTAATTATTAAAACCTTTCTCCCAGGAAAAACTCTTGGTGCTGTTTCCAGCAAATTTTAATGGAATTCAGGAACTTCTTTTCTTGAGGAGATCAGCAAACTGGAGACAGAGTTCTCACTTTCAACTGAGCTTACAGTTCAATGAATTGTTTTTTGCAAGTAGGAGGAACTAGCTTTTCCTTTACCTTGTGTCTATCTATGTGTATCCTTTCAAAGTTGCAATAATGGTTTTGCAAATTGCATACTATTACTCCAGCTTTTTCAAACCTGTTGTTGCAAAAGCTGGAGTAATAGAAGCACATAATTTGTTGTGCAGTAAAACTTAATCATATCTATATTTAAATGAACTGTAAACCTAAACACATACTTTGCATATATACTGCACTTATTAAAATCAGAAATCGATCATTTATTACATGGCATTTTAGTGATATGCAGTCCCCATTGCTGTAGTTTTATATGGGGCCCTTTCCTCACAACAGGCTCGCACATTGATATTGTTCAAGTGTCAATGGAAACAAATAATAGCTACATTTGTATTATAATTTCTCACATTTAAGCTCTCAGGTTTTCACATCATTGACAAATAATTAGATGTTCTAGCAAGGTAATAGGATAATTACAGTGTTGCTCCATAACTCAACATCCACAGACAGCTCTATCTGCATTTAAAGTGTAATGCAACTTTGCCTACAGACATCACAAACCAGCAGATCTTACCACAACAACAAATTGTTTACTGCAGTATAATGATATCAAATACATGCTTAATGATGTAAGCTTGACAGAGTAATAAACTAATATGTACAGTGAACATTATCTACAATTAGATGCTTACTTTGGTTGAAGTGTTCTTACCATTATGGTTCAAAGAGCTGGATTTTTATCTGCTGTAATTTTCAGCTCCATTTCATCTGTGCACTAAGAGAAAGGTTCCCTTTCACTGTGCAAGAGCAATTCCACGGGATAATGTACATAACATAGAAATTAAATAAAGGAAGACAGATAACTGCAGAAACTACAGCTGGTCAAATTCGTAACGAGTAATTTCATGGAGTAAAAAAAGACAAAACCCAGAGGAGAAAATGCTTGCATGAAATGGTCTTTCCTTGCACATCTGAGAAAGGGCAATACCATTCCAGTCACTGTGCACCAGCGTTCATAAATACTTCCATGATTTTATGAGATTGGCATGAATTCAAAGCTAACCCCAGTATTAGCCTAGCACTGCAGTCATACTGTGAGCATGCAGCTCCCCAAGTGCACAGGGAAAGCAGGACCCATGACTGACTCTTTAAAACTACCCTCCCAGGAATGCCTGGCCAGGTGAAGTGACTGCTGTTGGGGATGGGAGAGGGGCCCAAGGCACTACAGACTTCCTGCCTCCCCTCCTCGCCTATAACTGGTAATGTCACTGAAGGAAATGGTGCTGTGATGAGAAAGTTGAAAGACAGGAGTTACAGAGCTGCAGCTGCATCTTTCACAGTCCCTCACTTCATTCAGATGTTAATCCCCATGGAAGTGGTGCTGCAGATCCCCATTCAGTTAGTGTTCCAGAGGTCTTTAGCTCTTCCAGTAGGAACTGGAAGCAGCAAGAAATAAGTAGTGTGTGGTATTTATTTGCATGGCAGCCAGAAATATTCTGAAGGCCAGACCCTTTGCCAGCGAGAATAAGGAGCTGCTTTCACAGCCTGACTGAGATCAGGCTTTCTGCCAGCAGAAAAGAGTTTACTACATAACAAAGCAAATTCCAAAGACTTTCATTTGGATCGTCACCCAGATTCACATTTTCTAATTGTGGAAAGTCCAACAGACTAAAGATTTTTTTCAAGCATTCAGCATTTTGGAGCATGGCACATTCCCTGGATTTCTTTCATTAAGGGAAAATATCTGTTTGGCATTTCAGGTATTTCCATGCCACTATTTTCAACATTTCAGCTACATAAATTAACCTGAAAAGAATACTGTCTATGTTTTCTAATGGGAAAAAAACCCACTTTGACTTCCATTGCCTGATGTAGAAAGCCTGCTGATGAAAACTGCAAGTGAGACTTCACTGCTGCCCCTTTCACCACCATCACATCCAAGAGGCATATTTTGAGTCCTAAGGGGGTTTTTGGACTCACCTACATTTTCAAGACAGACATGTGAAACACTGGTTTTGCTGATCCAAGCTGCTGTTGCTTCACTCACCAGCCTTTCCAGTGAAGAGTTGAATTACCAGTTAAAAGATTTCAGATTCCTATCGAGTCAGATGAACACGAACATTTCCACACAGCATCTCCAAAGCACTCTGTGCTCAGTATCCCCCTTCCACAAACCTCAAATCCCATTAGGCAGATCTACTCCTAATGTTAGAGATGGTGCACCATGGCTTCACCTTCTGTTCATTCATCCCTCTGTCTAGTTCCTAATGGAAGCGCTATTTGATTTTTACAGTGAGGCTGCATAAATGATTTTCTTCATCCTTTTGTCAGTTTAATTTTCACATCTTACTACTCAAACAGCCCACAAGAGACATGGCAGGTACCATATTTCTGATGGAGCAATTGGTTTTCATTATTTTTCACTGCCCTTCTCTTATCGACATAAACTCTTGACTAAAAGTGTATTCACAAAGGTAACTCTCAGCTCTACTTCCTAATGCTTAGCTGGTATTTTCAGATGGTTTCTTGTTTCTAAACATTTATATTCTACAGACAGGACAAACTGTAAAGCAGAGGTCATTGATGCTAGGTAGTCTGCACAACGATTACCAGTGAGTTAGGAAAAGTTTGCTACTGTGCTGAAATACATAATTAGAAAGTTTCTGAAGCAAGTGGAATAAGAGGAGCTCTTTTCTTGTCTATATGAAGCCAAGACACTTATTTGTTGTGGATGTAAGGAAGCAGAATTGAGGGATGGTATAACACAGGAAATTGCAGAAGATACCTTTAACAAAGAAAATCACTGTTAATCCTTGGACTTCAACAACTGTGGTGGGATTACAGCTACTGGAAAGACTTCTGTGATCATCTCCTGTGTAGGTGGCACCAATCAGCACTTGTGTGGCTGTACTGAACTGATTTTACCAGGTGGCACTTGTCAGGACCCTTTACAAGGGACCCAGAAGAATGTGTCCTTATGATAAACAAACATTCTGCATAATTTCATGCCCTTTTAATTTACGCCATACTCATTTGTTGAGTCGTGTCTGCCAGTATCTGACTTTATGTCACCAAATCTGTAGATAGAGCTGAAAGGCTTCCCTTATAAAAGATAACTAGCTTAGTTATGACTCCTGAGTGTCACTTATCTTTCCTACTGAGTATAATGATGTTCAATTCATTCAGAAACAAGATCATTTTATAGTTGTCTGCCTTAAGCTGCAGTATCTTATATTCTTAGATAATTCCAGTCCTCTTGGTTTGTCTGTGCTTGTTATTTCTCAACTTCAAACTTACCTTTTAAACTACAAACGTGAAACTGCCTCTTACCCAATTTAACAAACCAAAAGGCAGTTGTATTTCTCATCACTTTAAAAGAAGCTTCCAGGATATTCTTGAACCCAAATAAAACCCAAACAAACCACCCCCTTACTTTCTCTGTGCAGAGTAGATCTGTGCCTTCTTTCCTCTCAGTCTCTGAACCTTGAACAGGAAATCCTGGTCACCATTATTTTCCTACTATATTATAAAACGAGGACAAAAGGGGTGAGGCCTAAGTCAACAACTAGGTTTCCACAAGCCCGAATTCTATTAGCTTTTTCCCCTCATTCTTTTATTCATCAGTCTATGATATTTCTCTGTCTGCTCTTGCCCAACATGCACACCCTTTGAGCAGAAAGATAGCTACAGATGGCACTTTGGCAAAGTAGACCGAGAGCTCTAGTGGCATCACATGTTGTTAGAGAAGGCTTGAACTGCTAATGCATCCCTGTTACACTGTTCAGTGACTTTGCACATATGTCCTTTTGACTCAATGTCTCAGGGTAAGACAGTGAACAACAAAACCAGCATCAATCGCTACCTCCACCACACTTTTTGACAGGTAGGAACAGTTTGCTGCTGCTTTCTGGACTGATTGCTAAAGAAATACAGAATTCTCCCAGAAATTCACAGCACCATTATATAACTGAATCTTCCAAATGGAGCATTTATACTGAATTCATCATCGTGGTGTCTGAGCATCTGTTGTATTTAAAATGAGAAAACAATTTGAATGTAGTGTTTAGCCAGAAAATCCTGCACAAATCCAGAGATAGGCCCATCTAATAGCCTTTTTTCCTACATTGCCCCTATTCTGTCTTAAGATGTAACTTTTGTAGATGATGTACTGGGTCAGTGCCAAATTATAGCTCTCAATGAAATTTTGCATCAGCCAAGACAAAATCAACATTAAACATTTAAGTGTAAGATTTCATTTTGATCTTCACACAAAGTGAATTGCAGAACTGTTTCATTTATTTATGATGACCCAGCTCTTGCACATCTGCTAACAGTGAATGACAAGAGTGGTTGACTGGCAGGTCAGCCAAAAATACACCCCATGTTTAGGGTAATTGGCAGTGGAATGCTTCCACAATGACTGCCCTGTCAAAAACTCCCCTCAAGTCACACAGCAATCAGCATCAAGCACATCTGTGTACCTCTGGGGCTCAATTTGGGTTTTTCCTTCATTGCGTTTCCTACTATCTGGAAGAAAGTACAAATGATTGTGACACTTGCAACAGTTCCAGCAGCATTTGGATGGCAGGAATCCATCACCCTTTGCATTTATTTCTTCTGCCTATCATTTACTTTACTTTTTGGTGTTAGGACAGAGGTGAAAATTCCTAACAGCAAATTCTGAGCCATGCACAGCCCATCTGACCTCTGAAGTAATTTGTTCTTCATATAGTCCTGTGGACTCTTAAACCAAACATAGGTTTTAAATGTTGGCTGAAATTACCCCTTTTCCTTCTTGCAAATGGATTAAAGACTTACAGAGGAAATGAGAAGATATAGAAATATTCAGAAGAAATACTTTAAAATCTGCACTTCATTCAGATCATATTTTGTAGCTGCAATGACTGCATATAAACAAGTCATAAGCGTCTTCTCCTCTGTTAGTAGCCTCACCAGGGTAAGATACCAAAATGTCTTGTTTCTGTCCTGCATCTAATCGGATCCTCACCTATCAAAGTACTGTTAAACACTCAGAGTATCTTAGAACAGATGCCCTAGAAAGCTTAAGACTCTCACCTTCTACTTATATATCCGCATCTAGAGATAACTACTTTAAACCTAGAGTCAATAATACATACTCAAAGTACCAGAGTGCTAACTACATGCCAGGGAACCCTGGCTAGAGCAGACTGTTGAGCATCAGTTGTTGAACAGAAGTACTGCAAGTTAGTTCTTATTACCAGCTCATGTAATGATGTGTTAGACACCATTTGCAGTTTAAGTGCTAATTCCTAGCTTAACATTTTTTCTAGTAAAGTAGATTTTGCAGCCAAGCACAGTTAACCCTTGACTGCATTTCTGCTTCACTGCATGATGCACTACTGTATTTCTCTGCATGTTTTTATAGAGCTCTCTGCTCAGAAGCAGCAGAAAACTGAGCTCCTTCCTTGCACTCTTAGTCTTATTTGTTTAAGTAAAAAAGAATTGCAACCTTTTTTATTTACCTTGGATACAATTGCTGGCATATTGCTATAAATGTGCATGACAGGCCTTTCTATTAAGCCACTTTTTTATAGGCATTTCTTTGATCACAAAATAACTGTCAACAGCAGTAAAAAAACCCAAAAAATGACATGCAACATTTGTCAGCAGCAGCCCAAGGAACATCAGATTTTATAGAGAGAACCTCAGAGAGAGAGAGATACAGAATTATTTCAAACAAATGGGGTTTGCATTTCTCCTCTGTTATATTGAACTAAGTTAATATTTTTCAACTGATTTTAGTATGAAAACCATAGTAGTTTGCTGCAATGCCAAGCAAACTGCCAGAAGTGTAGATTGCCACGTAAAATTCATTTTACCAATTTGCCAACAACATGAGAGTACCTCAGTGCTGTGGGCTTATACATAAAAAACAACAGACAGGGACATCTATGGATTAATTCGTAAGGATGTGGGTAATACCACCTTGACAGAGCCTAACAGTTCATGGCAGAGGACCCTGTTCACAAGAAAATGGTGGGTTTGTTTTCCAAAAGCACCTACTGTGAATCCTAACTTCCATCTTAAACAGCATCTTCTGAGCCCGCTACCAGCTTGGTTCTCCAGCTGTTACATTGAGCAGGCTCACAAAGCAAAAGAGACAGAGAACTGGATCAGAGAGTGAAAGTCATTACCATGCCTGACTTGTAATGACTTGTGCCTTGAGCAGGCCAGGAGTATCCTTGCACATGGGTGAGTGTGTGTGTGGACGAAGTTTGGTCATTATAAGAATTCAGAGA
Organism: Agapornis roseicollis; assembly: GCA_002631895.1. Taxonomy (NCBI): domain Eukaryota; kingdom Metazoa; phylum Chordata; class Aves; order Psittaciformes; family Psittacidae; genus Agapornis; species Agapornis roseicollis. The sequence goes on from NDXB01008635.1 coordinate 60,811, forward strand.
AGACAACATTAACATCCAGCTTCAAATCCTCACCAATTATGAAAAAGCTGCAATTGACTTTTTCCTTTCTTGAATAGCCCATGTGATATTTAGGCCTGGTTTTAAGAAACACACAATAAAAATGCTTCATTATTTGCCAAAGTTTGAAAAGTTTCCACCACATCATTGCCAGGTATTGGTCTAATGAAACAAGACAACTGAGGACCACAGGTCCTGAGGAGCCTGGTGCATGTTCTCACAGGTGATGCCATATGTCCACATGAAGCAGGCGGTATGTTTAATTTCATTTAAGACAAGCCTAAAAACATCTCTATCAGCCACACAAATTGTACATCCTAGAACCAGGAGACACCTTAAAAAACAAAGAAAAATCCTTGCTTTCCGAAAGTGAGGAGCTCAGATCTCATTCCTGCTCATATCCACAAAATTAACACCATAAATAAATCTTTGATGATATGACATTATTGCTCATTACAAAAGACCTGTAAGAGCAAGTATATTTTAACTCTGGAATATCAAGTGTTGCTGTGAATGGGGTTTAACTCATTCAAATTCTGCTCCTCACTGGACACCTGCCATGCAGAAATTACGTTCCTTTTGCTGTTTTTATTAAACTTTGGATAAACAAAAGTGTATAATTTTCCCCTTAATGAGATCTCAGCTGTTTTTTACGAGGACTGTGAATCAAAACAAACATTTAACCTGTCTTCTTGAGCAATTTCATTTGCTCTTGTTCCCTGCTGTGCTAGAAACATGCGTTGTGCTTGCTCTCAATCAGGTATCCCAACAGTTTATCAAGCAGCACAGCATAATACAAATATTATAGTTACAGATTAGCTGTTCTCTGCTGCCATTCACTTTGTGGTTCAGATCCCTTGTCATTTACAAATCAAAATGTTTATGCACTCAATTATAACACTTTCAAGTGAGAATAAAGGGTATTTCATTACCCCCAAGAGAACTATGGAAACATTTGTTTGTAAAGCACTGTGTTGTTCTGTATTCCCCCAGTTTCACATTGCTCCATGTCTCACTGCAGCAGAACATCTCACAGTGATCTAACTTTGATAAAACAAGAAGAGCACTCTGTAATTCACAGAGGACCTTTCTCCAAGTTAAAACATTGCTAGAAGATTGCTTGAAAACAGTCCTGGAATTTTTGGCACTTACAACTATTGACACAGCACACTGCCTCCTTTTGCTTAGCCAAAGAGCCTTGGTCAAACTCCACACTGAAGATATCCTGCTGCTGGTTCTGCACAAACGTGCACATTTCCCCTGGGGGAAGGATCAAGCAAAACAGCAAAATGCATTGCAGAGAAAAAACAAGACCAAATGAGATGTGTACAGGGCTGAACATTAGCAAATTGAAGGCAAAGAATAGGTTATTACCATTATGAACACACATGCATGTATGCTGGGAAAGGGAATTGGATGTTTTCCACACAGTGGCCAAAACATGAGCCATAATATCAGCCTATCTGTATTACATTGCCCCAAAGACACAGTCAGACAAGCTGAGAGGAGTGTGCTCAGCAAACCACCCCAATGTCCTGTCATCAGTTCCCACTGACATTCTCAACATCACCAGCCTCATGTGTTTAAAAAGTGTTGCATCTGCTCCTGGTCCAATACATGTTCTTGGGTGATGGTACAAGGGCACATTCTGGTTTTTCGTCAGCTAAAAGGGAGTAATTAATCTTAATTCTCTTCTCCTCCCTGAAAAACAGAACTTCTATAGCTTGAGGAAAACAAAGAGCAATCAGTTGCTCTGTGGCAAATTAATCTTAAAGGGGGAATCTTCCAAAGAAAATCAATGGTTTATAACAAGATTCTGTATTGTGTTTGAGCCCTGAAACTAGAATCAAAGGGTACTTTCAGCATTGCAAGTTGGCTCTTGTTCTGCTTTGGTTTTAATACGGTGTCATCATTTGAAAAAGTGAGTTTTTCACACATGAGCCATTCTAGTTGAGTGTGGCTTCACCTTCACAGAAGACTTCAATAGTATTTAATACAGGCTGTAAGATGACAGGTATTTGAGCCAACTTTAAAGAAATTATTCTCAAAAGAAGGAATTTCATGAGGATTTGTATTTTTTATCCTGTGTGTAATATTCTATATCTAAGACATCTTTATTCATTTGTACCTTTCTAAATTAGTCTGTTCCATATGAGAAACTTTGAATATGATGCCTCCTTACATGATCAATCTTAAAAAAAAAAAATAAAACCCCATAAAATTTAACCATGGTGCCATGGAAACTGCTTTAAAATTAATTTGGATGCAGGGAGGAAGGATGCAACACAGAGAAAGTGACAGGTTTCAGAAGGAGAAATGTCTGTCTTCATTCAGCCCTGGGATCTTTACCCATTCCTGCACTAGATATTTCGGTTTGTGAGATAATTTAAATTAACCTAATCCATTGTTAGTCTGGGACTTTGCACAACAGGAATTCTGATCTGGAGCAGATTTCATCTCTTACTTCCTTGCTAACTCACAAGTTTGTTTGGCTGCAGAGAGAATAGTTGTACATAAAAATATGTTACTAAGCCTAAAAACTGCACCGAGTGCACAGTCCCCAGAACCACGATGTTATCAAAGTTCAGTAATACCACAGAGTGATGACTAATGAGCCTATAACCTCTCTGTGCTGTGGAATAAATGCTCTCATTAATTCTCTACAAGACCTTTAGAAAACGTTCTGCATTCATCCTGCCTCCTCGCTGTCAGAATTTAGTAGATGACTTCATTGGCTGCTTTGACATTTTTACTTTTCCGTTCCAGTTTGCTTTGTTTGCTTCCCTTGAAAAGTGCCTACAGTGTGAACTGTAAAAGGCCCAAGCAGTAGCTTCGATCCAGACAGGACAAAAGTAACTGAAATTTAGACATTATAGCAATGATTTTGACCCTTAACTCATTTATTTTGGTCTGTGAACATAGTAAAGCTATGTGCCAATGATCTTCTAATCTTACTAATGAAAATACTCTCTTTCCTTTCTGACTTTCCACTACTCCTTTTTCTCATTAATGTCCAAGCACTAAAACAGCATTGCTTGGGTATTTGGGAGGTGGAAGGAGGCCAGTGCGTGATGGATTTTCATATTAGGAAAGCTCGTAAGATCTGATTCCAAGTAATGCACTTGCAAGAAGAATCCATTTTGCAGTCAGGGCAGAGTGTAGCAAACAGAACTCTCTGAACACTCCCAGAGTTTGGACATGTCATTTATTTCTCAACTTATCATAGACTGAGATAGCAACGATGCAGCATACACATAAACTGGGATACTGTTATAATTCAGAGCACTACTAGTGCACATAGTGGTGGTCATACATATATTTGGATGGCAAAGCAAGGCTTTGTCTTTGTAATTTGATTATGTGCTGGAGGCCATACAGGGAACTCATAGTTTCAGAAAAATCCTTGCAATTGTATTTCACTACCAAAGCACCAGACTTTGAATTTATCCAAAAGAAAAAGTCACCAGTGCAGGCATTGAACCCCATTTCAATGGGGTTTGGCATGGGTTTGGTTTCTTCCTGATTATAAACACAGGAAGCACTCTGTGATGAAAATTACTGACAGCATTAGTCTTCAGCTATTTGTACAGTTAAAAAGACTAACAAATATAGATCAACTTAATACTGATCTCATTCACAGTATGCAAGTCCAGAGATTTCAGTGGACAGCCTTCAGATTCATGCCAGCACATGGAAGACACTCCTGGTTTTTAACTACAATCATCAGGCTGCTGCAATTCTGAGAAGTGCCTGGACAACGACCTTACTTTCCTAACTGACATCTGAAAACTAGGAAAGATATCCTGAGGATAAATAAAGCTACTAGCCTTAGAAGTGTTTAACTGCCCCACAAGTTTGCTAAAGTCATTCATCTTCAAAAAAGAGAGCTAGGAATTGCAATATAAATGATAACAGTGTCCAGTGATCCCCAACAAATCAAGTACCACTGTTCTGGGCAAGAAATTTACACGTGCTGGGAGAGAGATGAACTGTGCCTTCATAATTTAAGAGTTCCAGCAAATCATAAAACTAAAAAGCAGAAGGAAAGCTGCAGGAGCTAAGGAGAACCTGGTTAACAATAATACTGTAAGTGCCTAACCATAGGAGCTTTTGCAACCAAGTTTATAAAATGTGCAACCAGTGAATATTAGTGTTCTGAATTCTGAAAGTGCTGGTTTGAACTGCTCCAAACCCATATCCCATATGTTTCTTCAAATATTTTAACCCCTGACTCCTCTGTGTTTGGCTTGAGGCTGAAAAGTACAGATTACTTGATGCCCATGGCAAGTGCTGTTGCAACAGGGAAATGATGTCAACCCCTGCAGTGCAATTCATAACTCGATGTGGATAAATTCACTTACTGGCAATTTAGAAGAAAACATGCTGGTGCTGTGCCAGTTGGAGCCAGATGGTGACTGAAATTATTCAAATCATGCATGCTGCAAACCTCTGAAAGATTGCAAAACATCCCAAGCATGGATGGGATCCTAATACAAACCAATTGGTGTATAGAGAGTATTTGCAAACAGCGTATGCTATGATTTGCTACTGTTTAATTGTAATCTTTCCTTTCCCTGTTTTCTAGGTTCAACTAATCCACTATAACCATGAGCTGTACACAAATGTCACAGAAGCTGCAAAGAGTCCTAATGGCTTGGTGGTAGTTTCCATATTTATGAAAGTAAGTGTTCAGTTATCAATACCTAATATATAGACAATAGACTTCTTTTTCCATGAACTGTAAATCAAGGAGTTAGGCTCCTCATTATACTACAGCAATACCCAGAGGCTCTGATTGTGAATCCAGAGACCCCATCAACCTAGGAACTGAGCGCATAATCTGTACTCCAAATCATTTACAATGTAATGCAAGGAAAATGGAAAGGGATAAGGGAAGGGGTGGGGGGAATCCCTTGCATCATAAATATCAATCTTAACACTTTAATGGCTATGACAAAAGCTACTGTTTTTGCAGATTTGGTATTTCTTCATGAAATGTTATTCATTCAGTTTAAAGTAAGTCTCTCCCAGTAGGTTGAGGCCCTGGGAAAGGGCACGTGTGGACACATGCTGATGTTTCAAGTGAGCGAACTAAGTTTTTTCTCAGAGTGTTATTTAAAGCATCTTAAACTATCAAAACTGAGAGAACATTAAAAGTCAATCTTTTACTATCTTCCATTTCACAGAGCTAGAAAGACCTGTGAATACTCTCTCATATTTTGGTTTCCATCCGGTTACATTCAAGTTGCATAATTAGGTCTATAAATTACAGTGATCTAGCACTGACCTCCACTTCATAGTTTACTCAAACCTCCTTAATTACATTGGAGAAACCTTTCTTCTCATTTTGCCTGAAGAACACATTCCCCCCCCAATGTTGTCATATTCTACCATTATGTATCTTTCATCACTCTAAAAAAGCACGCATTTCTCAATATGTGCTTCATGCTGAAATAAATAGCTTTCATCTGACTTTATGCAGTGGATATCTCTCAGTTCCCTTTAGGACTCCTCAATTCCATTTCATAAAGTTCCTGACAAAGCATTAACTTCAGAATTGAAGTATTCATTTCACAGAGCATATTGAATAATTAGATATAAAAGGGCAATTTTCATGTAGATCTAATATTGAAGAAAGGTATTTAGGATACCTTTTTTCCATCCAAAATACATAGTATTACATCCCAATGATCTCACTTGAATTTGCACAAAAGGATACAATTGAAACAAGCCTTCAAAATGCCCAGCAGGGCAGTTACATCTAAATAACGCATCACTCGTGTGCTTGCTGAGTTACACACCTCCGGCAACAAGCCACAAAATTTAGTGTCTGCTTCACTATATCTTTCTCGAGGCCTTCTCATCTAAGCATGTAAAGGTGTGTTGTATTTTAAATGTCCAGAGTAGTTCAAAAACCTCTAGGAGGAGAAGTAACTGAATTCCCACAAAATGCAACCTGAACACAGTTTTCCTGAAGGCTCCCAGTCAAACAGAGCTGGATCACAGCTTGTCTCATAGCCCACTTGTTTTCCTAAATCTTAATTAAACTTTCTGTGAAGTTTCCATTTTCAAAATAAACTGATCTCTTTCTAGATAAATGCTGGATTTGTAACAGCAGCATCTGGTGTCCCATAAAAAAAACCACAGAATAACTGAAGGATAAGTGGGATGGTTGAAATTTCAGTTACTAAAATGCCGCCATAGCAACATGTGACACTGATTTGTTTCTACCCAATAATAATTTTGCCATTTGCAGTGCAGTAAAATCTCTTGTTAAATTATTGTTAATAATCAACAATGATTTTGTTAATACAGTACATATGACCCCAAAAAAACCCCAAAGCCCCAATACAACAACAGTGCCCCTAAGGACTCTATCATTTTCCCCCCTAAGTCCTCTTTAGGTATGGTATGTTTGATGTAGACTGGACATTTTCTGTGTCTGTATATGTGTATGTACATATATTTGTAAGCACTTGTGGGTGAAATTTAGAGATTTCATACCTGTATAGAAAACAAAGAGAAGACAGCTTTTATTTGCAATTTAAATAGTCTGCCACAGGGAAAGTAGATTTCTCAATAAAGAGTAGAATAATACATGAAAATCCTGCTTAATAATATTAAACCACCTGAAAATCCCAAAGCTGTTGGGGAATAAACCTGTAGACAGGTCTGTATTCAAGTGTTGAGTTATCTTCATTCTGTATGCAAGTACTCACACTTGTATTGAGGCACTGAGTTACATTCATCCTGTGTACAAGTACTCACACTTGTATTGAGGCACTGAGTTATATTCATCCTGTGTACAAGTACTCACACTTGTATTGAGGCACTGAGTTATATTCATCCTGTTCCCTCATCCCTGAAGGGGTTTTTTATTTATTTTTAGTTCCAACTTCCTAACAAGTTTTGTTACAAAAATATCCAAGTAATTATTTCCTCTTCCCACAGCAGTGCAAAAAGAAGGCAGAAACAGTTTGGAGGAATGTCAGGAGACAGAGAATGAGAGAGCACATGAAACAGCTACACTTCCAGAAGGGAACTGGTTGTGAGCAGGTTTTGACATTGTACATTTTCTCTTCTGTAGGTATCTGAATCATCAAATCCATTTCTAAATCGTATGCTTAACAGAGACACCATAACGAGAATAACGTATAAAAGTAAGTTGGTTTAAATTTACTGTGGCTGACAGCTGTATGCTTCTAGTAGCAAATAACGCATTTAGTGATCCACAGAAACAAGAGGCATTTCATTACAGGCGAAAATTACACAGTTTTGATTGCCAGCAGCTCTGCGTGACAAACTTGGGAACCTGAAAAATCTAGGAGGGTCATCAGCTCAGCAAATGAATTTTGAACTTCCAAGTCTATTTTATGTTTGAACAAGCAATAAATTAGTGAAATTATACTTAACAAATACATCTACTGTATTCACACAGAGTACTCAGGAGAAACTGCCTACTCTTAAGCAATAAAACATGCAGAGCAGCCAGGATTAAATCAAATCAAGTTATGTCAAGATGCTGCATCGTTAACTGTAGATTTAGTATTCATTAATGCTTTTTGTACCGAAAAGTGATGACATTTCTATTCAGCTATTGCTGTATCTAATGCATATGTAAAGAGGTCATTAAAATAGCATGTATATTTGTTGTATTCACACTTGGAAAGCCTTTAACAGATAATGCTCAATAATACCATGTTAGCATATTGAATTTGTGGAAATCTGGGGCTTAAATGTCAGTGAAAATTAGGCTACGTTAGAGAAAGTAATGAAAAATACTATCTCTCAACAGAACAAATGAAACCTCTTCTCCTGAAAATCTTATTCCCTTTGTCAAATATTCACGTAAATTCCAAGCAGCCATTAAGTTAATGAGTTAAGTGATACCAGAATTTCACTTTCAGAAAGTCCACAGCAAACTGAAAAATAAGGAAAATGTCATAAAACTGAACCTTCCTCTGTTCTTGTGAATGTCTGAACATTTTGGGGTTTGCTTTTGCTTATGAAAGCTAGGAGCAACTTGTTCATGCTCGCTGGAATGAGACTGCTTATGAGGACTCCAGGATTTGGAGGGTTTTGCCTCAGTTTACTCTCTAAATGCAGTAAATTGTACCGTATACCCTGCAACAACATAGTGTTATTTGGAATACTTTGCATCTGAAACCCCAGAGGTTTCAAATATCCATTTAACTTCAACAAAAGTCACTGAACTTCAGGTTTAGGATGAAACAGTTTGGAGAGATCCCTAAAGTACATACTCTGATTGCTTCTCATGGATTCCATCTTTCCCCCTCCCTCCCTGCAAAGCCAGGATTGTAAAAAGTGTAGATTTGAGAACAGTGGAAATTAAAAGCAGAGAATTTACCCATAAATTCTTGAACAAGAGAGCACTAGAAAGATTTGGAGTCTTTCTTAAATCCAGAATTTGAACAGAGCTAACCCGGCCCCATTTTGATGTAGATATTTCTTTGTACTTTCCTATAACACACAACTTTCTTCCTACTGAGGTTTCTCTAATTTCACCTTACAGTTAATAAATCTTGTTACTTTGGTCCAAGTTAGAGGCCTCTACTATGAGAACACTCTATTCTCCATGACACCTGTAGAGAGGAAGGAGGCAGAGGGTTCCCTTCAGAACATTTTCTCCAGATTGTTCTATCTGTATGAAATGTCTTGTTCTCTGCGTGGAAGCAGCTGAGATTAACCCAGTTTTTAGGCTGCCTGACTCAATTCCTTGCAAAAACACAGTAATACTGTTTTGTATAAGCTTCCTGCCTACCAGTGCTGCTGCGGCATCCTGGAGTCAGGAAACTGTCATTCAGGCTGTATGTGCTTTTACAGGCTCTTTCACTCCCAAACTACATATTCCTGGCTTCTGTCTAGGGACCAGCCAGATCTCTGACTGTACCACTGAGGAAGCTGCTTTTCCCCATGGACACACACAGAGACCTGTCAGGTCTCACATGCTGAATAAGAGAAGAGTCTTGCCACATTTTTCCCATCACATCAGCTCTATCTCATGCATTCGCAGGAGTGTGGCAGCCTTTTTTTGTACTGCTTTGCCCTTTATGCTGCAGTGGCTGGCGGCCAGCAGAGGAAAGACAGGACAACTTGAGGTGCCTAAGAGCAGAGGAGATGCCATGATTAGGAATGCCACTCCAGAGGGTGGGAAGGCACCAGCAGCATCTTTCCCTTATTGCATGAGCAAGCATGCAACCCTCACCACCTCAGCGGGCAAGAACACCTTCCCTATACAGGATATTCTGTGTGTACACTACACTTAGGAGCAGGCACTCCTCCTCTGGGGTTGACAACACCCTACAACCCTTCCTTGAACGTTTTGCCTCCTCGAAGGAAAATGCAGTTACAATCACACCTAAGTTCAGGTTTACTAAATGAAGTTTTGTATGAAGATGAATTCATCACATAGGCTACAAGAATCAACGATCAACAGATCTGTTTTAATTTTTAACCACTATTATCACCAACAAGCTTATCTGTTATAATGAAATCCTTTGTAAACACAATGCACATCATATTCCACAGGGCACTGGGTCACTTACTGTAGTAACAAGTACTGATCGAGAATTTTTTGTGTAAATTGGGAAAGTGAAAGCATTATTGGAAGTAATTTTGCAGTTGTCTTGCATGATGGATTATAGCATCATTGCTGAAAACTAATCCTACCTCTTAGGTTGCGAGCTCTGCCTTTAATAGCTGGAGTCTTTCAGCTTTGCTTGAAGTCAGTACAAAATGACCAGTCCCAGTGTGCTTAATAGGAGCATGGAGCAAATCATAAAGTGGAGGATAGGTTTAGAGTCAGGACAGTTAGTAACGTAACTGAAGTACTTCTTTGAAAGAACAGCAACAAAACTAAGAGCAATCTGTGCTGTTGCTTGAAATTTCCATAAGCAAAATGCATTAAAAGGGGAATTTTTACTCTTGGATATTAATGGCTACAGTGAAGTGGACCCCAAGGAATTTTTAAGCCGATTTTAAATGTTCATTATGTTTTGTTATCGCAGCCCAAAGAATCTACTGTGAACTAGTTGAAACAAGCATTCTTTCAAACAGGCTTTAGTCAGAAGCCATGTGAATATCTCTAAAGAAAAACTGCTTTAATATTCCTCTTCAAGTAATACATTTGAGGGGATAAGTTAGTTTTCTTTCACAAAAGTTACGCTACGTTAGCTTTCACCCAGTGTTTGCTTAACACTGGAAAGAAGTGACATTGTAGATTCTCAAAATTCCACATAAAAATTCAGCCTTGCCATTCTCCACCAGAATACAGCCACATGTTCAGCTAGGTAGAAGAGCTGTAAAATCCTGGGTTTCCTCAAATCCAATCTTTAGCTGGTTTGTAAATAATGAACAAGTGACTAAAATACTCCAGCTTCAAGATATTATCCTGAAAAAGCTTAAGATTCAGGTTTCTGGAAATGAATTTCTCAAGGTTCATGTTTCAGTGAGAGGGGGTCTCAGAAGGGCTGAGCTCCTGCAGCTCCTGTCACAAGCAGTAAGAGCTTGGCAGTCTCAAACAGAGCCCAAAGGAATTGACCTCAGGTATTTGAGCTGAGCCTCAGTCAGCCTGACTCTAAGCGACTCGTGAAGGCTGGGAAATGGAGAAGGTCTGTTTTGGCATTAAAAAGCTGAGGATCTCTACATTCCTTACCCTCTACCTCTAATGTGGCTACAGCTATGCTTTCCCCTTTTGGATTACCAGGTTATGAACTTCAAAATCAAACAGACCTTCCTTCATTCAGTAAATAATGTATTCCCTATAAATACTACTGGTTTAAAGAGAATGTACATAGACTGTGATGTGAGAGCAGACCCCATGTGCCTGTTACAAATCTAGGGATAAAAGAAGAGGATTCCCATCATTTGCTAAGAAAATTTTCAGAGGCACAGCCTTCCTTTAAATAAATATGAAATCTAATTTTTATAGAGTTTATGAGTTCAGAAATCACCCTAAGGCACCAGTGGATCAAGATAAACAGAACGTGGGCTGTAGAAGGGAATGAGTATAGTAAAGGCTAAATGGGTTCATTAAAGGAAGTTTCTTACTGGCAAGAGATCACACACAGAGATTTTGACCATTTAGAGCTACATACTTACAATAAATGTAAGGCAAGACATTAAAGTGTTGCAGCCTAATACTAGTGCAAACCCACCAGTTCTGTTTCAGTTCCAGAATGGGAAACCTTTATCAAGATGTGGGGAAAGGGAAACAGCTGTTCACGAGAAAAATGGGGATAACCAAATGCTTAATCTGTAGTCTTTTCTCAGATCATTCTCATGGAGTCATCTGACTTCCCATGGGAATATAATGCATATAAAGGCATGGAAAAATACTGCTTTTACTTGACCAAACTCTTTTATTGCTTCATTCACTACTGTTTCCCCCTTTCCCTGAAGTGATTCTTTCCTCCACTTTCCCATTAATCACAACTGAGATTTTAATTCGCTCTCTCTCCTTAAACATATTCCAAGTGAAGACAGGGACAATGAAACAGGTTTGGAGACATTTTGCTGCTGGGTGCTGGTGGGGGAGGTGGTCACCCATTTTGTATGTCCTCAGTATGCAAGCAAGGTAACTTATGCAGTTAATCTGAAGTTCAATAGGGTTGAGGAGAACATCCCTCCTGATCTTAAGAGCACTGGCATATGTTAGGCTTGCCTGAGTAAGTAGGTCCCTGTCCCACACTGTTATATGCCATATTCCACCCCTGGAGCATTATGTTCTGGGAATTACTAAAGACAAAAGCTAGAAGCCCATGGCAAAATAATGAATTAATTGTCTATTAAAGCAACTGAGGCAACTCCAAACCCCCATGATTGCCTCCACTAATGCCAGCAGTAAATCTGTATCTGTATCTTCCATTTGTTAAGTTATCCTATTGTAATAATCCATGTACTGTTCTGAATACAAATTAGTCAACTAGAATGTGGTACACACAAAATATGATATATATCTCATCATTATCCCTCATCTGTATTAATCCTTAGTTAGCTTTCCATCTCCTAGTAAACATTTCAAGGTAACTTCCACCTTTTTAAATCATTTTAGCCCAGCCAGACTCAGTATGGATGTGAAAGCAGATTCAGTCCTTAGAGGTTGAAAGTATCTATTCTGAATGACTCCATGCCATTTGGAGCTAACACACCACTCTCCATGGTTCATAAATAATGAACAGGATGTTCATGTGGGAAAGGGAAAAAAATGTGTGATGACTCATTGGAAACAGGCACTGGCTTCAAAAAATTCATTCATTCTTGTCTCATGTAATCCTAGCAAAATTACTGCTGCACTACAAATAATGTTTTAATGAATAGGACACAGGTGTATTCAGTTAGCTCTAGCTGTTAAAAATTTAGCAGCATTTGGACTCTAATATTAGGGCAATGCTTTTGCACTTTGTCTGCAGAATTGTGGCTTTAGAAAGACTCCATACCTCAGAACCAGTGAAGGCTGAGCGTGATAAAACAGGTGACAGTCAGCCACCTACAACACAATAATAGTACTTTCCCCTCTGCTTGAGGAACCAGCTAAATGCATGGCAATTACCCTGGCTTGAAGTGCAGGAACATGGCAGAAGGCTGTATTTCTGACAAACATGAAAGGACATGCCTACATTATATTTTGTAAAATAACATTTAAAACATGAAATAACTGTAAAGCACTGATCACTGCAGGATGAACGTTACACTTCAACTGATGCTTTAGCCACTAATACTGCTACCCCAGACACCCAGATCATGTTGACTGCACTACATCAAAATGAAAGTCACATTTGCTTTGAAAGAATAAAAATTAAAAAAAACACAGCTTTTTAAACTTACAACAAGGGGTGCATGAAAAATAGAATCCAACTGAAATGCCTGAATTCTTGACACTGACATAAAAGATGCACTTTTAACGTTTTGCTTTAGTCCAAGGAATATCTTCTGGTTTATTTGTACTGTCTTCCTTGCCTTCAGTTACAGTCAATGCCAATTCATCTTGTGTATTGAGAGGGGAAATACACCTAAATATGCATTTTTCCTTGCCCACATTTTCGCAGTCACTCTGCAGATGATCCATACTGAACACATTACATGCAAGTGAAAGCATGCAAAGAGTTTTCACATTACAGCTCACAAACAGCCCAGCTTTCTCCAAGATACATGACAGCAGTAGCATACAAGAAGTAAAGGGTGTGTATTATAGAGTATTTCCTATTAAGTAACTCCTACAGCCTAAGATTTGGCAGGAAAATCTGAGCTCCAGTTTTGACAGCACTGCCAGAAATATTGTAGGGCCAGCATTACACCAGGGAAATAGTGCACAAAGAGTAGAAAAGGCTGAGGAACTTTGATGCATTTTGAAAGATAGAGTTATATCTCATTATATTTTGGTACATGCCCACAGAGTGAATTCTGGTGCAAAGGGATAGCTCATTAATTCCAAAAGCGAGACCCCAGTAAGCTGCTTTCCAGCATACTCTTCCACCCTGATTTTCTTATTCTGAGTGAGTTTGCACTGCATCCACCCCCACTGCGCACATGAAAGCCAGCAAGCTTCACTGAGCAGCTTTATTACCATGCATTAACCTTAACTTCCTCCTGTGGTAGAAGGGCAGTTAAGTTTTAACACTTTGGCCTTCCCAAGGCTTTGTTGAGAAAAAGCTGTTAATCACTCCAAAATATGATAAGTCCACATTCTCCAAAGACTGCTCCATCTAAATAACAGCAACTTCAGGCAGCTTTTAACTCTGGTTCTTAAGCAGGATTCAGAGTTTCACTGCAAATGTTTGTGCTAAACTCACAGAAGTGTGTACGGGCATCTAAGAGTAGAACTCAACACAAGGATTAATGAATTCATGTTAGTTGTTCTTGTCCAAACTGCTGGAGCATTCAGAAACATACATTCATTACACCTCATTTCAGTAAAATTCATTATCATGTTCAGGGGTAAGGACCATACATTAAAAGGGTGGGATATTTTTTTTGTGAAGCTACTGTTTTATCTCCGTTGTTTTCCTTCCTCATCCTCCAGATGATGCATACTTACTACAGGGGCTTAATATTGAGGAACTTTATCCAGAGACTTCTAGTTTCATTACGTATGATGGGTCAATGACAATTCCACCCTGCTATGAAACAGCAAGCTGGATAATAATGAACAAACCTGTCTACATAACAAGGATGCAGGTAAGAATAAGTTAAAAGTTACTCAATCTAGTGTAGCTACAAAAGAATAAAGATAAATACTTGTAGCTTTACATGCAAAATTAGATTCAACCTTTTATTAAACCTCTGCCTGCAATTTATACAGTTTGCAAAGCACCAAAGGCTTTCTTGCCAAAATACACACACACTTCGAGGTAGGGCCTGTTTTCAGTGAGGGTTTGAACCAAATGGTCTCCAGCAGTCTCTTCCAAACTAAATTATTCTATGATTCTGTGAATAAACACATGGAGATTCTAAAACAAGTATAGCAGTGTTGTACAAAAATAACTGGGGTTATTAAGTATGACAAAAGCCATTTTTAGGTCAGAAAGAAACAGGCAAATTGTAACCATCTTAATACCAGTTGATAGCACAGTAACGGGACAGAGATCCAACATATGGGGCCTTCTTGAAAATAAATCAGGTAGGGTTTTCCGGAATAGAATAAGATGACAGGACAGATATTGCAAATACCTTCAGAAAAATCAGCTTGACAGATTGAAGCTTCTATTAGAAAGGAAGAGGATAAATTATGCAAAAGAAATCACTATCCATTTCATAGTCAAAATTAATGCTGCTGAGGACACACCAGTGTCCTTCACACACCAGTAGAAAGGTGGTAGGGACACATTTCTGTGTGACTTCCTTGCAATCCAAGGCCTATCATCAGAAAACAACAAATTTAACACCAACCTCAGTCTTCTCCAGAGCTTCCATTAGTGAACTGCCTACAGAGCTGTGAGCTGAACTAGAATCCCAAAGGAATACTTGAACCACCATCTGCCTGTCCCAGGCATGCAGCAGAAGCAGTCTGGCCCAAAAAATGAAATGAGGAATGGTAAAACAACTCTAAATATTACTTTGGGATTTAAAATCATGTTGACATTGTAAATAAGACAACTTTAAAAAGCCTGAGAGATGTTTTATCTTTGTGATATTCCTTCTGTCCAATTTTGTCTTGACACAGAGAAAGCACTGTGTTTCCTTTCTAAATGGGTAATTTGGGAGAATGACACAGCTGAGCACAGACATGCTGTACATTCTGAACTTATCAAGCAGGAGACCCAAACATTTTCCTACAAGCTACATTTTTAGTTACAACATTAAAGTACAAAGCAAGAATTAGAATATTTCTAATGTCTATGCTAGTACCTATGAGTTAGAATCTCATGATACTTACTCCTTGTCACGCTTTACTGGTTAGTCACATCCTCCATTATTACTGCTGCAAATTGATTTCGTGGATTACTTACTAATTACATTGTGTGCTCAGATTGAAAAAGTAATGCACAGCTCAGGTTGTCCATGGAAGCTGGTAAAGATTTTCAGTATGTAAGTCCCCAGCTACTGGAATTTCACATTTAAGCATTAAATGCCACAACAAAACCCCTTTAATTGCACACTGATATGGAAATCACTTTCTTTTTATCTTTTAAAACCAAAATATTTTGAAGGCTTCTGATTTACAAACTGCAGCTCTTTATTTTCCTCTCTCCAGTTTCCTATACAAGGTTAAAAAGGTTTTGGTTGACTTGAACCAGTTCAAATGCTTTCAGCACAGTTGCATAGTCATCTTCAGAACCAGCGCTGTCTGCTTGGAGTTTGCATCCAGGCACTGCTGGGCACTCAGACAATCCTGGATAATTCAGCAATTCCCTCTCAGCTGATCTGTAAAACCATCTCAACAGAAGGCCAGAGTCTGCCATCAGAATATTATAGACACAGCACAGACAATATCAAGACAGACCTGTCAATGGAGAGAGGATTTCACTTTTTACATCATTAATTTCATGACTTCAGCAGCATGGCTGTCAGTTATCCTTTCCATCCTGACCGCCTGTACCTGATTCTTGACTACCATCATTCAAACCTGTGTCTTCTCAACTGAAAGCTACACTAATAGCTGCAAAACTTAGGAAATTAGCTCTTGTTATCCATCGAGTTAATTTTCTGTGCACCAGCTGCTGCCATCCAGTACTGGAGATTCCATTTGTTCCCTGATCAGCCAAGGACACCTCATACCATTCTCATTTGCTTCACACACAAGTAGTTACTTTGGTTTAAAATGGGGCTCAGAAACAGGACCACAGAAGGAATGGTTTTACATCAAGTTAACTCTTGCAACCCACCTCTCATTACAAACCACTGAAATTGTGTTTTACTTCCATTATTAAGTCTATTTAATAGTGTTGTATGTTGTTTCCTTACAGGAAAGCCCAGCACTAAATATCCTTGTTCTGTACTTTGTATAGATGCATTCTTTACGACTGCTAAGCCAGAATCAGCCATCACAGATATTTCTGAGCATGAGCGACAATTTCAGACCAGTCCAGCCTCTCAACAATCGATGTATCCGAACCAATATCAACTTTAGTTTACAGGGAAAAGATTGCCCAAACAATAGAGCACAGAAGCTACAGTATAGAGGTACGTTCTATCTGCAGAATAATCCTTTCTATGCTTACACTGAGCTCTTTTCTTTGAGAAAGCCAAGTGCATAGTAATACATACAAATAAAAACAGATGAAACTCCAGATCTGAGGGACTAATGGTATGAATCAAACATTACATATTTGAAGTGGATGAGGAAATTTGCCCAGAAACGTGCAGGAAAAGCATGACAAAACACAGTCTGGAACATGTAATGTTTTTTTAAAAGGAGACAGGACAGGCCTTCAGTTTTCTAGCCTCATTTTAAAGACTTTTCACTTTGCCAAGTGCATTTAACTTTTACCTTGGAAAGAAAAAGGGGAATGAGCTAATCCTGAAGGTCTCATACAAAAGAATCCATTTCACTTTGGGGGTGCACCACCATAACAAACACCCAAATTGCAAAGTGTTGTATTATGCAATGGGTGTTATAAGCCAAAACGCAGACACTTGCTGGTGAGTCCTAAACTGCCACAGCCAGGGCTTGCAGCTGAGCTGTAATGTGCCTTACGCCTCTTTTAGCCTATGCCCATGCAGTTCTATTCCCTTCAATAATGGTATAAAAGCGCTTTCTTATCAATAACATTACAGGTATAAAGGAGTGCTACTGAAGGCTGGAAGATAAAGCACATATTCAGCAACAAGGCTGTGACTGAGTTGCAATACTTTAAAGAAACAAAGTTAATTCTTTTCCAGAAAGAGGAGGAAACAACCTCCTGGCTTTTTCAAAACATTTTAAGTGCCTAATACAGTGTTAAATCCAACCAGTTCCCTATTTGGTAAAGCATAATTGGTTTGGTTTTGTTTCTCTTTCCTTTCAGTAAATGAATGGCTCCTCAAGTAAGAAAGACAGAGCAGGCAGAACCCATGACCTCAGTGGAATGCTACTACTGTGAATTGACATAATCTAGAATGCACCCAACCTCACTGTCTTTGGGTTCGGACAGCACTGGTAACGTGCTGTAGGAAAAGAGCTGCCATGCTGGGAACTCAACTCAAAATTCATTCATATGATCGGTGGCTAATAAAAAAAGTAAAAAAAAAAAAAAAAAAAAAAAAAAAAAAAAAAAAAGTAAAACAAAAAAAACCTGTTTATGATTAGAAATGAGAGGCAGATTAAGTTAATTCAATGCTTTCCCTATCTGAAATTATTCACTGAGCTATGTAGATGTTAAGACTTCTGGCAGCTGCCACAAAATAAGGGTAGGATTAGTCTGCCTTGGTTTCCAGTCATTCAGCTGGGCATCTATGTTTGAGATAGTCACTCCAGGCTTTTTCTGGGTCTGGGGAGAATGATCAGCATCTGCAGAGCCAAATCATCTCTCCTTAGTCATCTGAAAGAGTCTAAGTCACCCTTNAATGATAAAAAAAAAAGAACGAAAAAAGGTGGCTCGGTACAGCATCAAAGTGGAGTTGTGTTCTGTGTGCCAAGTAATCCTTGGAAGCTCTCATTTCACTGTCATTAATGGATACTGACAAGACAGAACAAGACGACTGTAGAGGAAACTTATTTCTGGGTTATGAACTTTCTGTTAATTTCATTTCAAAACGGGCAGAGATAAGTATTGTAAATATATCACTGCAGAATATAAAGGAAATGGAACTATTTCCCTCTGTCACATACCTGTGGTAGGATTTGCCAAAATCAGAATTGATCCATTTTCTGTTTCTCATTTTACAACAGGTCATACGTTGTGTTGGTTACTATTAACAACTCAATAAATGTGTTTAACAAACTCATTTAGTAAACTTGCTATGATTTATTCTGTTTCTTTCTCAAATAATAAGCCTCTACTATTTGTGGCTGCGTTATTTGTTGTAGTACTTTTTTTCTTTTTTTATTTCCCCCTTTTATTTTTTTTACTGGATTTATTTGTTTGCAGCCAATTTAAGTGAGTTAATGGCCATTGGAAATGCACTCAAAGCCAGTATAACTTTAACTCCACTTTATGGTCCCTCATTAACAGAAGCTGGGCTCAGAAGCAGAGAGCATTTGAAACCTATCTCAGTTTAAAATTGCCATTTCCCCTGCTGAATCCATTATCCGGACAAACCAACTCAATCCTGGAAATTGGTGGTGGAAAGAGATATCTTTTCTTTACAGATAAAGCAGGAGCTGACCAAGTAAAAGCGAATGCCTTTTTTCTTGTTTATAATGGTCATTCACTGTGTTTGGTTACTGTCAAGAACTCAATAAATGTGTTTAACAAGTTCACATTGCCCATGTTTGATCTTCTTGCATATTAAGGGATTTATTTTCTTCTTTTTTTAATCTGGAGAGGGGGCGGACCTCATGCTATTCCATTCCTGGTGCTCACTTTATAACACATAACATGTTGGAGTCCACAGAAAATAAGATGAAGTTATAAAGTACTATGCCTGACCAATGATTTGTGTGTACCAAATGGAAAACCAGGCATTACAAGAAGTGAAAGGGAACTTGTAAGGAAGTTATAGATATTGCAAGTCAACCAGCCTCAACATAACACACACATCATTTCATCTCTGGCTGAAGAGGACAGTGCAGGTGACATCAGACTCCTGAGTCTATGCTGCAGACAGCAGCTTGGGAAGACTGCAACTTGCGTGACCTCATCAGACACGTGAAAAAATACCAGCGCAGTGAAAAGATGCGTGAGGTGGCATCGAGAAGACTCTCAAAGTAGGTACGTGGATGTGGACGGAAACGTGGAAGGAACCTGAAGTTGTCATTAACAATTCCATTGCCCAGTGAAAGTTGCAGGGAAAACACTAGTGAAAGAGCAGAGGTTGGCCAGAATGGGCTGACACACAGCGATTGCACTGTTTGTAGCAGGGTTCTGGGCTGATGACCCTCATCCAGGATGCTATTAGCACAAATAATACCTGATCCTTGAGTTATTTCATTTTGAGCATTGCTGTGCAGTGATCTGAAAAATCCACCACTCAAGCACAGAAATGGCACCCTGAGTATTACACTGTGGATTAATATTGTCAAATTCTGCAGCTGAAATAAAGCAAAATCATCACAGATTTATCAAGCTGATAAAAACTGAAAAGCAACACAAGTCACACATTTAGTATGTTTGAGTTGCCATAGCAATCTATAACTTTTAAGCTTATGGTGTTTGGATTCTTTCTGTTGCTTGTTTGGGTGGTTTGGGTTTTTTGAAGCTTCTTCTAGGATTAAGTATGTAAAGTTCCTGAGAGCATAAACCCCATAATGTTCCAATATATATTTTTGGACAAATACCTGGCAGTTGTTGATCCAGGTTTGTCAGTGGCAGAAGGTAGGGAAGATAAGCCAGGCCTCCATTATAAAACTTCTAAATAAATAATAAAACCTATTTTCTATTTTACTGAGAACTGATTGAAGGGATTTAAGAGGAGGGAGAGATATGATAGGAGGGACTAGTCCAAGGAAGGAGTCAGACTGTGCTTTGGATTAGGTGAGGCTGCAATGCAGAAGCCCTATAAATAAAGCAATGAAGCAATTATGAGACACTGCAAATATATTTCCAACTTTTCGTAAACTAATCAATGCCATCTCACCATGATTTGTTTAGGGGGTTCTTTTAATAACTGATCACAGGAGAAATAGACCAAACTAAAGCTTAAAATTAAATACCGTGCACATTCCTCAAATCTAAACATCTAGGTCGTTTTTCAGATCAGGCACATGTGTCTGTGTCAAGAGGCACCGAGCATCCAAAGCAAGCCACACCTTATCACAAAGCCTTTAAGCAAAAAGATAACGCCTCAGTATCAAGCAGCGGGCATAATCTCCTGTGTTGCAAGTCTGTGCAGCGCAGCAACACATGCACAGTGTAATCCCTCCAGCCTTAGCACTTTGTGTCCACAATGCTCACCACAAGTCTGATTGCACATGGAGGTCAGTACTTTGTAGTAAGAGCTGAATTTGTGGGCTCAATAACACCCCCCTGCCCAAGCCATTCAGATCATGAGTGAGATTCTTTGCTTGTGATAAGGCTCAGTGCAGGCACGAGCTGCCTGGCAGGAAATGCAAACCCTGCAATGTTCAGTAATGAACAATCACTACCAGAGGCAGGACCAGGTTGCCATGCCATGATGATAACAGACATAAGAACCTAAAACTGGGAGGAAATTATCAGATTGATCTTGTGCTATCATTGTTAAGACTATGATATCAAACCAGGTACCAAACTTACTGAGCTCATTTGATGACAAAAAGCAAGTGAAAAGCAAAATCTACAGTACTGCAAAAGCCTCTGTTTCAAGCAGTATTCAAAGTACAGTAGCTTATTTTTTCCTTTAATCAGAAAGAACTGACAGGAGAGCTGTAACTGGTCAGTGTATCTTATTGCAAATAGCAGAAATGCAGCAAGACGACATTTTGCATGTTCTGCTGTACATCTCAAAGCTCTAGTACTGGACACTACCCAAAAAATCCCAGCTGTTTGGTTCCTATGCTCAAAACAACACATATTTTTCAGGGAGCTCAGCCATAACTGCTCCATGTTTTGATTTTTTTATTAGATTTTATTCCCTAGCTCTAGCAGCTGACAAACCAGAGAGAGTTTGCTGTAAGGAATGCTGATTTATTAACAAATGGCTTACTGCAGCTCTCACCAGCATACCATAAAATTATTCAAGGAGCCTGCTTGCACGGTAGAGAACAAGAACCATTTATAATGTGAAACTAATGCAGGCAAACATTCGCTGTTTCCTACAGTGTCAGGCTTCTATTCTAATAACTAAAGATGTGTCAAACACATACTCAGCAGAGAAAATGAAAGATGGGATAATAAGTCTTCCAAGGACAGGAAAATAACCCTTAGTATTTAAATAGAGCAAAAATTCCTTAGAAGTATTAAAAAAATAGAAAACTACAGTTTATGAATTTAGGTAGATGCTCCCACTCTGGAAGGGAACAAAGAGTCAAAAGTAAATCCAAGGGGAGCAACGTTACAGCTGCAAATACAGTAGTTGCCCCAGAATGAAGGTTAAAGCCATGAACTTCAGCCTTGAGTGGCTGTTCCCAGCACAAAGGGACACTCAACACCCAGCAAAGAGATCTCATTTTCCAAGACATCCAGGGACTTGCTTCCAGGGCATATGTTCAAACACACAAAGGTAATGGGTTTGTTTGACCAAGGGAAAGCAGTGCTGACTCACACTCACAATGTCCTCCCTGGTTCCTTGACTGCCACTCCGGATGTGCCTCCTTGGTGCTGTGTTGGGTGATTTTGTGAACCTGACTCCAAATCAGAGTCTGCCAGAATTACCTCATGTTCTGCATCATTTACTGTCCTGCTGCACACCTATGCTTCAGTTGAGGCTACTTGGAATTTCATCTATGCAAAGCTAGTGTCCTGGGGCAAAGCAGATCTCGCTTTTATTACAGTGACGGTAGGATTAACTGAGGAAGGAGAGAGCAATCAAAGCACAAATCATGAAGGGCTTAATTATGAACCACTGTAAATACGATTGTTGCACCTGGACTCACCTGCATCAGGGTTGTGTCTTACAAGGCTCACAGAACAGGCTGCTGAAGGTGCCTCACCTCCAAACTTCTCCCAAGTGCCAGGATTCAGAACACTCCACATTTCAGATAGTTTAAGGTTTATTCCAACTATTTTTGTTCCACTTTAGCATTGTTTTTCTGATTATTATTTCAGCTTTCTGCCTTCTCTCATGCATAATTTATAACTTGACAGCAATATGAAGAATAGTGACATTTTCAGACATTCATGCCAAAGTTTCACCATGAAGGCCTCATTCACTAAAAGTTTACCTGTTCTGTGAGCTGCAGGAAGCTTTACAGAAACAAAAGTCCATTGACAAACATTTCACCCAAGTGCTGTCCACATTCCTCCACCACAGATGTCCAATTGAAACGCTCGTAACAAAAACTAAGTCACTGAAACTCTGCCATACCGCAAGCAGTGATGTTAGGTTGTCCAATGTGGCCTCTCCTTAAAGCATGTGAAGATACTAAAGCAAATATCTCTGAGAACTTAAATAGCCTGGTCCAACTTATAGACCAACAGGACTTTGGCTCTTAAATGTCTCAAATCCCAGCATAATTCAGAACAAATCATAGAATAGTTAGGGTTAGAAAGGACCTTAAGATCATCCAGTTCCAACCCCCCTGCCATAAGCAGGGACAGCTCACACTAAACCATGCCACCCAAGGCGTTGTCCAACACTGCCAGGGAATGATGAAATAGATGCAGAATTCCACCCTTCAACTTTCAGGATTTACTTTTCTCCCACCTCCTGCCATGTCAGTTGCCTTACAAATAGAGAGAAATTCTTCATAGGGGACATACTTTCCTATAAGCAGGGAAATGCCAGAGGTCATAGTTGGTGCCACCCTAAAATAAGGTTTCTGTAGGGACTCTGAATGATCTGGGCTGACATCAACACAGCTCTGTCCTTTGGTGAGCTGATACAGCCAAGAAAGAATAACTAAAGCTGATGAAACTTACTGAGTCTTCCAATAATGAGGTTCTTTCTACTAAAGATCTGTCCTTCAACTCTGTCTCTGTTTTTATATCACACTGTGCCAGGCAGGCAACACCTGAAATGCAATGGCATTTGGGGGTGTACAGCCCTGGTGCTGGCTTTCAGCTCAGAGCCCATCTGCCTCCATTCCCTTCGTGTGTCATTGTTGCTCAGCCAGCTCTTTAGTTTATTAGTGTACCTTTCAGATTCTTCTATACCCACATACTTTCCATGCACAGGAAGGTAATTATTCCCAGGGCAGGGATATTTTTTCTCACTAGCCATTTAGAGCCCTGTTTTCTCATCCTCTGTTTAAAGAGTATTTATCCTTTAGAGGCTGGCTCATAAAGCAGTTACAGCACTGTCTGGATTTCCACTGCACATGCAAACAGTGGCCACCTTCACACTAAGGGCAAATTGCAAGCTCAGTTCTCTGAGCAAGCATTGAGAATCATTCCATGGCAAGCTACCAGCCCGCCCTTGCAACTGGCTGGTTGTTGTGCTTTTGTATGAGTTACGTTGCACAGGAGACTCATCTGCACAGAGCAGTGCTCAAGGCTGCAAGCCTGAAAGCAAGCAAGTCTCCAGCAGCCTGACTGCATGGCCCGCAGAAACACGTCCAGAAGCTGATATATGGATGTGCTGCTGTGATTCATTACGTTGCTACACTGCAACTCGAGCAAAACAGCAGATACACCTACTGCTATTGCCAGGGCACAGCACTAGGAATACATGACATGCCTTTTGTTTCCCTGCCTCAATGCATCCATGCTAGTTTTCATCACGTGAGTCTCAATATCAGCTAGATCAGAAAGGAAAATACATGAGCTAATTACCAGTAACCTGTCCAACTGTACACACCTAAAACATGTATTAGGGACAAGCAAAGTAGCTTGGCCCTCCTTACCTCTGTCATAGTGTTTATATGCACATATCAAGTTTGTTTTCCAGCGCAGAAGTGTTTCTGCAATAGTATAGATCATATATTCAATTTTGAGGGGTAATTTTCATTCACAAGCAGTGCACACAATCATGTAAACAAAAGACATGGGAAATGCAGGACCTAGCTTAAGTTTAGAGAACCCGCATTCAGGCACAACAAACCTGTTTGTGCTCTATTTACATCTACTTGGTGCTGCACTGAGATTTGGAAAGAACTGATCTTGCTACACATGTAAAATGGATGAGAAAGGAAACAACTATGCAGGAGGCAAGAATGAGGTTATATTGTTTAAGCTGTAGCAGCTTGCTTTATTATTATATTTGTTTGCATGGCTGTGTTTTTTTTATATAGTTTTATTACTTCTTCAATTTTAATACCTCAGAATTATAGCATCAGGTTCTTTTTCCTCATATTTGTTAGTTACTTGCAGTTTTATAATAAATTTTCACAAGTTAATGACAGTTGCTTGGGGCATTCAAGAGAAGAATATGTCCTATGAAAAATGATATTAAGGTTCCTTGCATAAAGGATTCTTCAAAGTTAGACAGTACAGGAAGAAGGGAACATATTTGATATAATTTTCTTGCTTCTCAAAGCCAAAAAAAAATTGAAAGATACAACACAAAGCAAAGAAACTTTCCCAAACTTTACAGCCTTAAAGATATATTTTCTTTTAAGAGAATTTGCCTTTATTTGATTTACAAAACAGAGCACAGGAATAAGGTTCTCTGCAAGCAGCTCCATAAATCTTGTGAAATGACTAACAAGAGACACCCAGCAATGGAAGTTGGTTGCTTTTCTAGGCTAGGCTTTGTCACTGTGAATCAGAATGTATTGTGCAAAGGTAGTAAAGTTTAGTGAGTGATTGTGACAGGCTGGAGCTTAGCAGGGGGAGCAACCCCTTTGCATTTCAGGAGTGCACATTTTATCATGATGAAATGAAAGTAAGAAAAGTCAGACAAGACTGACTTCAAGATCTTTCTCTTAATGAAAGTTTTCATGTCAACAGCCATTCCAATGCTAATATCAACACTTCTGTGAAAGAACAGCACCGTGTAACATTCATTAGGGATGTCAGAAGCCTCCCACAACATATGGTGTCTCAAACCCAATTACTTTTCTATTCAAACCATGACCTTGAATGGGTTTTTAAAAGAAGAAAGAACACAGAAACAAAGTCCCTTTTGCTTATTTTATGGTGTAGTGGCATAGTACTAAAATGCAGAACTAGGACAAAATGGCTTTTGTTTGGTTTTCATCCTGTACATAGAAAAGGACATTTTGAAATACTTCTGTCAGCCATTGGCTGGATTTGGCTTAAAGTACGCTTCAGAAGGCTAACACTGAAGTTGTCTGCATCCCACATAGCCTCAAGCTCAAATTCCTTTCTACATTGTGATAACCCCACACCCAGAGGCTTCACAGTCACCAGGTTCTCCTCAGTGCAGCTGCCAACTGCATCATTTCCAAACATCTGTCTTCCCAGTTCAATCCATGCAAAAAAAAAGAACTAAAGAATTTAGAACAGTGTTTTTCAGGCTGTTATTTAGGCCCTACATTATTTCCTGCCTAATTCAGGAAACCAGAAACCCTTCCCTCTATGTTTACCTTTTGAAAGCACTAACTTCCCACAAGAATAGGGATATCATAGTGCTGCTACACTGTGGTTATGGAAAGCTTACAATTACTTGCTATCTTTATGCAAGTTCTTCCAAAACCAGATTACACTGTTACAATATGAACACCCATGCTTTTAATGGTACAATTAAATCTGGAGCAATTAGCATAGATATTTACCACAGCTGAAATAATCCAAATCATTCTTGCATTTTAATGCATTTAAATATGTAATTATGTTTAGCATATGTCCATTTATTACGCACAGTCACTGGAAATCAAGTTTTCTTTGAATATATTTTCTAATTGATATTTAGAAACACAGCAGACAACATAAGTGCTGAACCTGGGTTATCACACAGATAAATACACTGACATGAGCTTCTGTTACCCTTTTTAATGGTGAGAACATTAATTCAAGACATTCACTCATGAAAATATTCACAATTTTCCTTTTAACTTTAACCTACAAGCTGTGGAAAGATCAAATATGATTAATATTTTAGAAAAAGAAATCTTGATGAAAGAAAAATCTAGGGGGAAAAAGAGAACTCCGGGTATATACCATGCAAACAAATGAACTGAAAGGGCTGACTTGCCTCAATAGCCATCAGTATTACTCGTGGGAATAGAGCTCAACAAGAGAAGCCATCTTTTAACACATTCCACATTTGCAGTGTTATTTACAATGGGAACTGAGCAGAATGAGAAGCTGACAGCACAGCAAGAGGAAATACGGTCATTCAAGAGAAGCAGTAATCTGCTTTCTGGAACTTCCCCCCAGCCTGGGGCTTGCGAGATGGTTGTTCCACCAGTGGCTGTAGTGGAAAACCCTGTGTCAAGTCACTGCCCCCTCTTACATCCCTGTTGATGCCTAAAAAAAAGTGATAAAACCTTAGCACAATAGGGGTGGGTTCATGTAACAACAACCACATCAACACTGCAGTAATGGAAGCCCTTATAACGTTTTGGATAGATTCACAGCAGGCGCAGCCAGAACAGCACACTATTGCCCATCACTACCCTCCAGGGATACAGAGAAAAAAGCCTAATCCTTATCCAGTGCCACCAGAATTGTTAAATCTGCCTGACCAGCAGGAACTGAGCTCTCAGATTACTGCCAGCAATGGTTAGGTATCAGTATTTAGCATTCAGATAATTATGCTAATTTTCTAAATGCCCTGAAAATGACATATCACCCTCTCTAGATGGGGAACCTGAGATGGGTTTTAGAGGCAAGTACAGGGCTACTCAAAGTCATTCCACCCGAACACCAAGTTCTGTGCCCAAGCTGCACCTCCAAATAGTTGTTTTCCATTTCCAGACCATTTCACTGCTTGTATGTTTTCCTCTGCAGCTTCTCACTCCCCACAGTGAGCATGAAGATAAGCACACTGAAGAGCTTGCTGAGCAAGATCAGATAGCGTAAAAAAATATGTAAAAAACAGAAATCAAAGCATACCAAAGTCTGTTCTTCAAAGCTCAGAACAGGCTTTCATAGCATGCACAAACAGCAAGATAAACAAAGCATTATGAGGAAATGGAAATGTTACTTTCAAAGCAAAAATGTAAGGGTAAGAATGAAGAGAGGACAGCAAAATGCAACAAATGCAAAACAAAAACAGTAATAACTATTCTTATGTCATGCCATTCAGAATAACTACAGCAAGATGGTAACAAATGCTTCTATTAACACTGAACCCTGTCCTTTTGCTGTTTCATACTGGCAAAACATGGGGAGGACAAAAACACTGATAATGTCTGACCCAAAGTCAGTGCCTAATGGCAAGTCCAGCATTAGTGATGTGGTTCAGCTTCGTTAGCAAAACCTTTAAGAACTACTCATGTCTACACAATTTTTAGTAGGGGGGAACACTTTCCTGAGAGAACTGAAACACAAAAGCTTGCACACAAGGGATGTTCTATGTGTTGTGACACAGAGGAGTCTCTTCAGACCTCTGGATCATCTGTCACTGTGCTCAAGAGCCGTTGCCATGAGACAAATGTTGCCAATTTTATTTTTATGTACTTAAAGGGCCAAGTTCAGCAGTGATTGATTTTTAATGGTGACTTTACAGAGACCACACAACGTGCAGGTGCAGTAGCATACAAATTACTGAACAACACTTACCGAAGAATTCAACATATGAAGGACCATGCTCATTAAAACACCTCATTGTGAGCAATCACTTCGTTAATGTTCTAATCCCTAAGCATTATCTTTATTATTTACTTTATTATTTACTATTCTTATTCTTTTACCTAGAAAAGCCATTAGAAGATCTAATCTCACGAGGTGTCATAATTGCTTGTTTTCTATTTTCTGTCAGCAGCTGCACAATGACTGCTGCAGTTCAAGGCTGAAATCCATGTCCTAGTATTTTGCTTTCCCTTCCCATCACAATAGATGAAGTAACTCCTTTCTCCCAGATACATTTCAGCACTGCATCTGCATTTGATTCCACTGGGAAAAATCCTCTCTAATTGGCAAACCATTTTGTGCTTCATAAGAACAGAAGGTGATACAGAAATGCAACATGTAGGAGCTTATCAGAGAACACTCACAGCCCACCTGGATATGGTAATGAGAAGAACAGGCCCCAGACACCACACACAAACATACTGTAAACCTACAAATGCATGGGAATCAACAAGCTAAAATCAGTGCATCACATACTTTGCTGTCACTCTTGTTAACTAAGGAAAAACAACCCAGGATCCTACCGCTGGCACTGACATACCCTGTATCACCAAAACCTTGCAGTTGACATTGGGGCATTCCACTGCCCATACTGTCCTTCCTATACCTGATACATTTATAGACCTGGAAAAAGACACATAAGCACTGCACTCATCTTCACTACTAATATCAAATGCAAGAGAGAACTCAGGAAAGACCTTCATTCAAGTTAATTTGTTTGACATTTGAAACTAGAGCAAACAAATTCAGCACATTGCTTGTATTCATTTACAAGGTATCATGGATGGACAGATTCATGAAGGAGTTTGCTGAGACTAGGAGAAAAATATAAAAAGCATGCTGAGGTAGGACTATCCAATGCACATAGTGACTGAGTTACAGAACAGAATGCCTCAAACTTGCTACTGTTTTCTTCCCTTGGATTTTCATGGGATATCTGTGGTCTATCCCTGTAAGGCAGGCAAATCCTGGGCCTGACCTTTCTTCTAGAAGAGGCCAAATAACAAAGACATTGCAACCTTATCATTACCCGTCGCAGAGCATTCTCTAGTTCCCACCAAAAGGCTCCAGCAGTAATCCTGATTTGACCACAGAGTATCATGAATCCCAATTTCAAAACTGCTGAAAGAAGCAACATTACCTGCAGGGACTTGAAACCTGTTGAATCAGCATTGTATTCTTCACTTGGTATTGCCTGGACATGAAGCAAGCCTTCTGAAACTTGGTCATGAGAAGCAGATGAGCAGAAGTCCTAGAGTCAGAAATAAAACATGAATAGAGATCAGACAGAAGCACAGTCTGAGTTGAAGATGCATCACCCCCACTTGAGAACAACCTTTTTTCTCCACCTTCGTTGAGTCAGCCAAAACTTTTTTCAAGAAACTCTCCTTTTGTAGGAGTTTCTCACCTACAAACTTTGCACATTCTGTGTGAATACAAAGACCTGGTGAAACAGAACGTTGCCACATAGAACCACAGAGTATGCCTATACTCTTGTACGAAAACCCAACAACAATCCTGGTTTTAAAACAAAAAAGAGTCAGATCCATGTTGTGTTTTCACTTAAAAGCCCTCAAGCCAGCACACTGGATGCTGTCAGCAGAGCTACATTTATTCATTTGTGTAATAGCAAAGTTTCTTCTACTTTTACATTCAAATTTATTTCTTAATTCCATCAAACTAAGCGAACTTCCTTTGCACAATTTTGCATTTGCACCATTCTAAACTACAAGATGAACGTGTCTAAAAAGCCATCACATTATCTTGTGCTTCACAGTGACGTGCAAGTTAAAATTGACTACAGATTTCTCTTACATCTGACTTCTTTTATATCCACCTGTGTGCTTCTATGCTAAGGAACCAGTTTAATAAATAGGTACCAATTCTTCACTCTTCCTGCTGAACACATTATAACTTTAATTTCTATACAGTTTTAGACATGCACACACACAGTGCCATGCGTGCAGCAGTCACCGATTAGTCTATAATGGTTGGGCAAGTCATATATCACAGCTCTGGCATACAGATGTTATTGTCTTCATCTTGTGTTTTCAGAGCCCTGAGGATTTTCATTTTTTAGGTTGATACCATAATTTCTCATGTTGTCAGTTCCAAACGTGTATTGACAAGACTGTCAAGAAGGTGCCTTTTGTGCATTTATTTTCTCTCCTTCAGTTAATTCAAAGTTTTTCAAATTACAAGGAAGATAATTTATTCTTTAAGGTGTAAATAAATTCAATTGAGAAAACACATTTAAATTTATTTCTGTTGCAGTACAATTAAGTGTTCCTTTCCAATGAAGCTTTATTTTCATATGGCCAGTTGGCATTCAAATTTTTGGTTCAGGACTTGGAAAGATGAGAACTCAATGGATGATTTTATTAGATACCTTTGAATTCAGCTGCATGTTACAGAAAAATTATAGTTGTGTATTATAAATACCATATCTTGGCACTCGTAGTTTACTATTCCTCATCACAGATATCACCATAATGAAAATTATTATAGGTGAATTTCTAGAGAAAGAAATATACATTCCTCCTTCCTTTCAACAAAGAATAAACAGAAATGTATCTGATCTTCCCCAGAACAACTCTATAGACTCAGAATCACTCCAACAAATAATCAATCTAAATATCAGATATACCAGAGCTGAAAAACATGTCATGCTTGTGTAGCAGAAGCAGATGCTAGTGTTAGATGATCAGTTGGAAAGGTGGGCTAGACATCAAGAAAAATAACAGTAATTCAGTGAGAAAACAGCTTTTTTGTTGAAACCAAACTGATCATGACAACCACAAAACACTCATAACTGGTTAATAGTCTTAATGTCTAACCAAAGTGATTATTTAGCAATATTCAAAATCTCACTGAGGATAAGCCTTCACATGTAATCAAGTCTTATTTTCCTTTATTTACAAAGGGATGGGGTAGAGTTTGTTCAGACATGAAGCAGTTTCCATGGAATGGGTTTTTCTCAACCTGAGAATAAACCTACTACAAAGAAATGTACCTTGGAACTGAATCCTCATTCCCAGTGACCACATGAGAAAATGGCAGCTCTAGAGCATGTGTAGCATTCCCTGGTCACTGCAGCACACACCATCATTCTCTGTTAAAATGAAAATCTATGGAGTTCCTGTGGATCATTTCTGACCATTTAACAACCAACCACTGTAGCCTTGTACACATACGCAAGGCAGATCCTACCACAGATGGCTGTGTTTGTAATGAGCAGCTGCTGATATTTATGAAGAAACCTCCAATCCATTACACTCCTGTGGTGACAAGGGTTTGTTGTCTTTTCTCTTCAGAAGAATAGACAGTGGACACCTTCATGTGAGTTCCTTTAGAGTAAATGCATTGAATTCAAGGGAATGAGTCCATTCATACACTGTCCCTGCCCAACACTGAAATGTCAGCTCTGAAACACACCTAAAAGGCCTTATATTTCAGCTTGAAAAATGTGGGGTTTGCTGGCATTATCTGGGAAAGGACTTCAGGTTGGGTGTATTAACATAAATGATGTAGATGGTTTAATCTGAACAGGATGTAACTAGAGCTAAAATGGCTGAAGTCTCCCCAGAATATAACAAAGCATACAATTTGATCAAAAGATGTTGAACACATCGCTTAAAAACATAAATTGTTACCTCAAGCACCAACAAAACCCCCAAACTATCTTGTACCATGTATATCACAGCTGGCACATGTTGTGCACCACATTAAGGTGAAGTAGCAGCAGCTGATCCCATTATGGAAGAGAAGAGTGTTCAAGCCAGGCAGTTTGCTAAGCTCAACATCTGCCCGACTATCTTCTTTTTGATTAAAATACCCTGTAGTCTAAGCTAACCCTGATGTGTCTTTAAAAAATAAGTTAAAATGTTCTTTTAAAGTTACAGCTGTTGATGTCTAAATCTCTCCTTTCCTGATGACACTATGATATCTACGAAAAGGATTTCCATACTCTCAGTGCAAAGAACTGATGTTTCAATTAAGGCTTCTAAATCTTATGTCTCCAGAAAGCTCCAATCTCTGCCACTAATATCTTTTTCTTTACACTGAAAGCACGATCAGTCTGACCTTCAATCTTCTTTGTTTCTGCACTTATCTCCTTTTTCTCCTTGTGATTCTGTATATACTCCTTTCCAGAATAGTTGATGTCCTCAATTTCCCCCACAGATTTGATGCCCATGACCTTACTACTGTTACGGTTTGAGCTTCATTGGATGAAACTGATTTTCTGGCCAAAAATCTGGAGGCTTGAGAATAGCATTCCCCAGTTGGTTTCAAGGTAAACATTTACTCAGTTTTGTTTGTTTTCAAAGAGTGGGTCATGTAATTTCTGAGAAGCAGAGTCTATCCATTAATTCCATACTGCTGAATTGCAATCACTCTTTCATTATAAGAACAAATACAAGCACCACAACAGCATAAAGGCACTTAGGGAGTAAATGTGGGGGGGAATCACTAAAGAAGATGATTTCTATTACCTCTTTTAAACACACAAACATGCTGTGGGACATGCTTTTCAACTTGCTTTTCTAAAGGAGGGCTAAGTTCTCAGGAATTAAGCATCAGCTAATTATGTTGCTTTAATTCAGCAGCTACAATTCCTGTCACACTTAATGAACGCTAAAAATGAGTGTCTTAATCCAGCTAGTTTTGATATTTCAATGAGTTCAGAAAAAAAACCAAACATATCAGATACTATAATCCTACTCACTAAGCAGATCAGCTGAATAGCAATGGCCCATTTAGCCATTTAACCTGTAGGGTATTTTACATATTGTAGTAATACTTTAACTATAGGCAAAGGGAATATCATGTCCTACCAAACCAATTCTAATGGTGTTTACATTAGCAAATAATAATTATGAATACTTGAACAATATCAGTTATAAGTAAGATATGAGGGCTGGATATTAATTTTCACATTCTGAATACAGTGTCTCTTGTGACTAAAAGATCTGAAACGGGCCATAACTTCAATGTATTTTTTTATTAGTACAGTAAATCTGACTGTGTGATACACCAAAGTTATGCTTGAGATACCAGTAAACATACAGGATACTAACACCACAATTAATACTGAAGGCAACATTTTTTGGTCGCTGAAAGATTCAGCAAGTACAGCAGCAAAAGCGTATCAAAAGGTGTTGTAGCAAAACTGACACCTTAAAAGCACATTTTAATAGCACGAAATATTGCTACAAATGGTTACTGGAGAAAATCAAACAGTTTGCAGGGATGTGGTTGTTCTCTTCATAAGGAAGATGATGAAAGAGAAGAGTTTAAGGTGTCCATGCACCCTTTTAGAATCACTCTTTAAGAAGTAAAATAATGACGTGGCCTCAGAATAAGCCAGCAGATGAGCCATAAAAGTCACGACCAATGTGCTGCTGGCTAAAACAGCTCATTTATCCCCAGATCCTCTCCTTCAAAAATAGAACAACGTGGCAAACACTTTGCAGAAAGAAATGCCCACATTAGAGAAATACAAACCTCACCGTTCTAAACACTGAGAAATGACCTGCTCACCCTTCAATCTCCAGTTTAAATCCTGCACTCTATAGCATTAAAACTTAGCACATAGAATCTATACATACACATCTTAACTTTAATGAACTATGATCTGAAACATAAAATCACTGTTCATGCAGAACTCAAAGCAACATGCCACTGGAAAGCATTAATTGCCATTCAAATGTCAGAGGTATGTGTGCTGCATTTCTATTTAATTTTGGGTTTAAACTGAAAGATTTTTCCAGCTTTCCCTAAAGTCACAGCTTCAGCAATTCTGAACAGTAAAAATAATACTTCTTTCTAAATCTTTATAAGCACTGACCAGATTCCAATTTTCCTGAAGGTCTTATTCGGCTGGATGCAAAGAGTGTAAAACATACATTTCGGTCAAGCGTTTACAGTGTCTAATGACAAATCTTTATTGCAAGGACAATGGTAAAGGCAGATTCACAGAAGATTCAGTCAATTACATGGAATAGTGGAGGTGTGGTGGCTATGGTTAATTTAACCAAAATCCCAACTCTGAATAATCAAAAAGCTGCTTCCAAAACCTGGTGTTTGTGCTTGTCTGCTGTCACAAAACTGCTTTAAAAACCTGATGGATCCTGGGTGTGGAAGAGCTTAGGTTACACAAAAGGCTACATTTTCATTTGCCAGAATTCCAGGTGAGTATCTGTCATTCCAGCATATCTGGAAACTCAGAACAGCACCAGAAAAAACTCTGCATATAGAAGAATAGGGTGGCTGCTGAATTACAAACATAGATGATAGACATTGAAGAGAAAGGCATTAAAAAAAGACATCCACAAGCCTAAATCTTGTCTTCACTTACTGACTGTGTCAGACTCTTTCTGAATCACTAAATTACCAAAACAGAGTTTTATTCATAGAATAGCAAAGACCTTGCCATAAGATCATTCAAGTGTTTGTGACTGGACTTCCAGGTATGTTACTCTTAAGTCACTGTTCAGCTCATCATCTAATTCAGTATTCAGAAGGGCACCACTTATTTGCATTCAGCAAGGATGGCTTTTCAAGTTTGGTATCCAAATTCACTGCTCAGGTTAAAGCCATGGCAAATAATCCCAAAACGAGTAACAGATGTTAAGTTACATCTTCACCACTGCTGACTGTTTCTTTTCAGGCTGGAGGTTTCATTTGTTGTTTACCCTTTTAGAAAGAAAAAAAAACCCATACAGATTTGAATAAATCCACTTTGTGCTAGGGAAAACCTTTCATTATTCCCTTTCAATTAAAAAGAAAACCAGCAGGATTGTGAGGTAAGAGAAGAGCTGGGGAATTCCTATGGAGCAAGAAGTAAGTTCACAAATGCAGCTTTGTTCATTGTTCCCTCCCTGCAGGCACCTGATGTTGGTGTTTGTAATTACACAGCAAGCAGCAGCAGCACAAAACATTTAATTATATTTCTGACACGTTTATTTCCATACCCTCTGCTTTCCTCAAGTGCTAGATATAATCACCCTGCTGGACTCCAACCTGCTCTAAATCACTTGCTCAACGTGGGTTATCCCCCAGGAAAGCTGGCAGTACCAAGCAACCCCCAGCAGCTACCTTATGCCCCTCTGCACACACTCAGGCATGCACCTGGGTGAAGGAAAATACCAAACATCCTGCTGCACACACAGTGCCACCCAGACCTTGCTTAGATTAGAGCTGAGCACCTTCGCTTTTCGCACTATAAAACATCAGATTTCTTTCATGAGCATAGAAACCCCCTTTTTGGTTTGGTTGGGTTTTAAGGGTTCAGAGCCTATGCAATACAAGAATTTGCAGTCCTCATTTCTTTGAATTAAAACGGGGGAGGTCACTCCCCCTCGAGGTTTCCACTAAAGATAAAACCTTCACTTTGTTGCAACTAAAATGTAAATGCTTATCAGTTACTTAAAGGAGAATGTAAAAGGAAAAAATAGACAGCACTTCTTTCAAATACTTGAAACTCTGGGAAACAAAACCTTTTTCTTTCATAGAATGGTTTGATAAGTAGCAACCTAAGAGACACAAGGTGGCTGTTGTTGTTTATACAGATCCCAAAACGTCTATCATGTAAACCATGAGTATCAATGTTTTCCTCCTGCAGGCAAAATTGAATAGTATTTGGTGACAGCTTTAACAATTCTGAATTTTGTAAGAGCCAATAGGAACCAGAATTATGTTCAGTATAGCAGGGACTTAGAAACCCCTCTTTCATTAAAAACATTCAGCTATGCCCTTGGATTAATACGCCCAATGCATATGTCATCGTTCTGTTGCCTGCATCATGGTATTTGACCATATTTATATATATGAACAACAAGTGAATCCCTAAGCAAGTGTTCTCAGAAATTTAAATCTTGTGTGGGGCATCACTCCACAGCCACTGATTTTACAGCACTCAGACTGGCTAGAGAAGTCAAACCTAAACCATCCTGAGTGGAAGATGTATGTGTCTAGTATTCAAAAGAAGTAAATGTGGGAGACACACTGATTTGTACCGTGCAATATAACTTAATTTGCTATTTCAGAAGGGAATTCTTCACAGTAAGAAATAGCTACTTAACAAGAATGGAAAGCTTCTGGTCCCCAACCAAACAGGCAAACACAGCTCACTAACGTATAGGAACACTACCCACTGGCAATTTTACTTCTGAACCCAGTTCATCTCAGCACTGAAATCCTGTTTCACTTGACACTCAGACAGACCGTGTTGTACAGGGTTCTCAAACACCAAAGTATTGATGAATTAAGTCTCAACAGTCAGCATCATCCTTAAGATATAATCTTTACTAAGAGGAGATTTGATATTGGCTTTAGCATTCACAAAACATCCATGTATATATCAACACATTGTATTATCTAAATAGAAATACCAGTAACTATAGCAATTGACTGTATCAAGTCTTCTCTGGTTTGCTGCAAGGTAACAATGCCTTAGTACATATTTGTCTGACACTGAGCTCTTCCAACAGCTGAAAAACTACCTTCTGCACTAACTTTTATGCCATCTTTGTTATACAAAGTTATTTATACAAGTGTGATAGTACCTAGAATCACAGGAGAACAGAATAATGAAAGCTTGAGTGTGCTTTGGTGTATATAATGTTTCTTTTGGCAGTACAAAACCAGCCTTCATGCAGTATGTGACACTGGAGCCAATGGTGCACCTTAAATAAGTGGAGAACACAAGCAGGGCAACACACCAGTTGGAATAAATTACCTTACAAAGCGGGTGGTGAACTGTACCTACATCTGCCTCAATGCTGCCACGTGAGACTCCATAAACATACGACATCTCAGCTAAATAAACCTAGATACTTCCTATGCCATTTTTCTGTTTTGAAATACACATGATCACTTTCTAGAAATTAAATCTCACAAACCTGCAGCTGTAACTGTTTGCTAGGATTTTTGATAGCCATCTGGCTTCAAACCAGTGTTATCGGTACAGACAACTGATTGCCGAACTATTGTCTGTAATCATCATTTAAGTAACATATGCTTAGGTATTTCCAGTTCATCCTGAACAACTAGAGGTTATATTTAGCACACACAGAAAAAGAGACATGAGCTGCAACATAACCCCACAAACACCACATGAATTTGATAGCACTGTAGCAATGTATTCAAGTGAACTATTGCACTGGTACAATCCAA
The DNA here is from genome assembly GCA_002631895.1 of Agapornis roseicollis. Lineage (NCBI taxonomy): Eukaryota > Metazoa > Chordata > Aves > Psittaciformes > Psittacidae > Agapornis > Agapornis roseicollis. The sequence continues at coordinate 97,878 of NDXB01008635.1, forward strand.
ACAGGCCCCACAAAAATACCCAACTGCATTCATGCTTGATAAGTTATCTGCAGTGTTTCTAAATCAGCATGCTTAGTGTTGTTTATGAGCAAAACCAGTACAACAAGACAATAAACTTACATAAATCTCCATACTTTAACAAGGCAATTAATTTATAAAGTAGTTTATACAGCAAGGGAAGTAAAAATATATTGGTGCAAAGAGGAATTTAAATGTTTAGGAATAATTCAAAGTCTCATTTTCTATTGCATGCAATAATAATTTTCAGAGATACTGTTTCATAAAGAACATGCAGATTAGATTTCAATGTAAGCATTGATTTGGTAATTCAAGATACTGAAGTTTTCTTACCACAGCAAAAAAGCTTTGAGGAAGGAGGAACTGATCAGTGCCAGCCATTAGGGTATCATTTTAGAGCTCTCTATAGTTCTATGCATAGAGCACCTTTAGCTTCTTTTTTTCCTTCTCCCTTTTTATCACTTATATCTCTTTCACTCTGCTCTTGCATACAGATATTATTGTAGCTACAGGACAGATCTGGCCCATTTCAGCTCCTCCAGTTTCAGTGCAGTGGTCGTGAAAACACCTTAAACTGCATAAGCCAACAGTTAGAAGCAGCTTTTAACTTTGATCACAGCCTTTTTCCAGTTACCCCCTCTCCAAACCACTCAGTCTTGCTTCAGACCCTTGTCTCTGGAGAAGCATTTATGAGACATGTGAGTTAGATTAGGAAACCAAATTAAAATGTATCCAGAAAGTATGTATATTTGGGGTTACCCTAATCCCTGCATAAATGCCTCTAAAGGATGGGGCAAAGCGAGCAAAGCAAAGAGCAGAAGTGCAACCTTCAGTACCTTGCAGCATTAGTGAGACTACAGCTTTACTAATTTGACAGAAACAGTACACACACTCATTTGTTCAATTATGATGGCTGTGTGATGGGATTAAATGGAGCAAAATACTCATTTTAGACTGCTGCTAAGCATTTAGTTCGTCCTCAGGTATTCACACTGAAATAACAGCAGAGTTTGCATTGACACAGGCAGACAAAGTAAGACTAAGCAATGTGACCTAAATAAGATATAAGATGCTTAGGACCTGTAAGGAATCCCCAGTGATAGAATCTTGGTGATCAGCAAATACTAGAAAAAGGCAGGAAAAAACTATTAAGTCCTAATCTATTATACCTTTGAGAGTGTCATTACATTTCCTTCAGCAAATGTTAAAGATGCTTCAGGTGCAGTTTCAGGAGCACTTTAAGTGCTTCTTGGCACCCTTGTACCGGTGCTGAAACAAACTGAAGTGACAGCATATTGAAATATTACATGAATCTGCCTTGACCCCTTTCCCTGCTAACCAGAGATCACTGGGAAGCTGGGCTACATCCAGGATGTACTGGTGCAGGGTGGAGAGGGTGTAAGACAAACGTAGATACAAAGAAAAATCAAGAGACTTCTTAGAAAGTGTCAAAACCTCTGAAGAATATCCCATTTTGCAAGTTTCCCAATACTGCTGAGCTCAGCAGCTCACTGCATCAAGCACCTGGTCTTGGTGCACTGGGGAACATCCATCTTTTCGGTGGGGACAATGCCGTATAGCTGTATCACAGCAGGGTAGTGAGCTTTTATTAACATCTGTCAGGTGCTCTCAGCTTCTCAAATCAAAGACTTGTTGTAAGTGCCAAGTCACCTACAGACACAAAGTCGCTTGCTTTCTTCTTGTCTTTACTACAAGTCACAACCTTTCATAGCATTTCAAAGCATCACCTAAGACAGAACCATATCTTTTCCAGCAAACATTTAGTCCCTGCTGTGCAGTTAAAGGTCTTTCCCTGCAATTACAAGTTTCTTCTTGCACTTCAAATAGCTCTGTATTTAAGCTCTCTTTCCATTCTTTCATTCACCCACAGCATGCGCCTAGTAATAGAATGACAACAGAGACATATGTGCCAAACATGTTTTGGTTACAGACTAGCAAGCTTGCTTTGCCACTATATTCAGCCTGGTTTAAGAGATACTTAGTTATGCACATAACTGGGTGCACAGCTGAAGGATAGACATGAGAAGTCACAGCAGGGCTGGAACAATTTTCCCAGATGTAGATGCAGAAAGATTTACAATGTTCTTAGGCTGCAGTTGTCTTCCAACCCCACCAATTTCACAAGAGCTTCTAAACCCTTGAAAGCATGATGTCGTCTAAGATATTAACTGCTAGAATGGCTCTTCCTTCCACCATATATTAGAATTACAGCAGTACTATTAGTGCCCTCTTAGAAAGCCCTTGTAGTATTTAAGAGCTAGATGGGGAGTTTCAGAAAGGGACTGCAGTTATCAATGTAGACTCTGAATATGTGTTTAAAATTGACTAGTGCCATTTTCTCCCTCTTTTGCTCTGTGGTCTCATTTATTTTAGGTAATTATGTTTAAAGCACACACAATCAGAACTTCGTAAAGCTCCCTGTATACAAGATATATCAGGTATAGGCTGTTCATTATGACCACGCATATCACCTTTATAGTTCATAGAGAAAGAGATTAATTTTATAAGTTTATTTCCCATCATTTTCTCTCACCCCCTACAAAGGCACATATATTTTCCATGGCAGATATTTTGTCAGGTGCTTCTACAGTATTGGCAGCAGCACTGAAAGTGTCTTCGTTCTGCAGTATAGTCTTGTACAAGTAGCAGAACTTGAGACAGTGTTATGCAGCACAACACCTCTGTTCTGTTTGCTTCATGACCTGAACTGTTTCTCTTCTTATTCAAAATTCTTACCAAGACATCACAGCATAGGCTCTTTATCTGCATCTCTTGTATCCCTGAGCATCTTTTTGACTGAATGCCTGAAATGATGCCCTAGAAATACACTGAAAAAGAATATGGTCAACATGCAATGATTTACAGAAGAACTAGGGTAAAATTCTCATTTAGTTTTACATTAAGTTCTCTGTTATGTTAATTCTGTTTACAAACTGTTTCCTGATAAATGTATATTTCACTTTAATAAACAGGGCTTCCAGGGCACAGGGTGCTTTACCCTTCTCTTGCTGTCCATCACACTCAACCTGTGAAGTGTGCCCCAGAAGACTCAGTATGTGTTGTCACAAAAATGGTATACACAGAAAAGAATTGGAGTAAATGCATTTTTCACTAAAGGTAATGGCTTTTAAATTCAGTAGGTGTTAGATCAGACTGTAACTGCAAAGCATGGGAATCAAAGTTCATGAAAATACAGATTCAACTAACCAACACACAGCCACAAAGCTAACCACTAGGAACTCAAATTCATAAAATCCTTTTTTGCTGAAAAGTTTATGCATTCAAGTCACCAAGACTGAAGAGCATAAATTATTCCACCACATATTGGCAGTAAATTTACACTTACTCAACTGGCTTCAGATCTGATTGTTTCAGGTGGAAAAATAGGAAAATCTTTGATGTTTGACTAAATCTTACATTTTTGCCATCTGTTCTCAAGCAATTTGCCAACAGAAAGATGCCAAAATTCATTTGATAATTATCAGGAGTTGCTCAGTCCCTTATTGATTGTGCATGACCATAACACAGAAGCAGCCCATGACCTGCCTGGATTACAACTGACAAATAACCAGACTCACACGTATAATTTACAGAAGTAGTCAAGCGGATAAAATAAATACAGAGCAGCAACAATGCCAGCCCTCCCACGTCCTCAAATAAATAAGCTAAAGTTTCATACTTGCAGTGGAGCAAACTGAGAATTTACCTCTTCACAAAACAAGGAAATACACCAGCAAAGTTACTGACTCGCTTCTGTGAATAAGGAACCGGGGCCATGAACAAAACCTGAACAACCTGAACAACTGAGCAAAACCCACTTGCTAAGCTCCTCACTGCATTGAATTTAATACTCAACTTGGCTTCCTTTTCGTGATATAAGGCTTCCTTTCATTCACAAATTCAAGTGAGTGTCATTCATGCTGGCTCTGCCAGCAGGTCCAACAGGAAAAAAAAACCCAAATAGATGACTGCACACTAAACAACTCTGTGTAGGATATGTAGATTATATGTAAAACTCCTAGAAATGCATAAAATGGGAATGCAATGAGGATGCAGCGCACTTGTGGAAAGTTTTCCTCATCAAAACTATTCAAAACATAAAGATGGAAAACAAAAACATTTCCCAATGTAAAAATGTTTCAGTTAAAGTGGATTGTGTTCTTTATTGTGAAGGAATTTGAATCCTAAGAAAACACCCAAATACCAGAAAAGAATTCAGCTGTTCCCAAGACCATCACAACAGATTCCATTTTTAGGTTTTGCCAGCTGGCTTATATACTACGTAATCTTCTAAGCTGTTAGAGCATTTCTAATGGCTCAACATTCTTAAAATCAAATTACACCAATTATAATAGGGACTTAAATTATAATTTAGCTGTAGAACAAAATGTTACCAAAAACTGGATACAGAAGACACTTCAGATTTATAGGCTCAGGAAAAAATTCTCACTCATTTGAACTGAAGTTTTGGTCAGCAAGCAAGATGAAAAACAGCCACAGAGTTTCGAATATTAACCTTTCTCTATTCATAAGCCTGCCAAAATTCGTAATACGTATACTCAGTGAAGAAATCTGAGCACAAGCACACCTTTTCCCCCCCCCCCCCCCACACACAAAACCACTAA